>JAHBCN010013671.1:0-5000 GCA_019359885.1 Listronotus oregonensis
GTTAGGGATAAAATGCAACAGGCCCTAAACGCAGTTACCAGATGGACAAGAAAGGAGGGACTAAACATAAATCCCTCCAAATCGGCCATAGTTACCTTCACCAAAGGAGAAATCTAGAAGGCTTAGGACCCCTGACCCTACGAGCTGAAGCCACTAAACTTACCTGGAACCAACATCTTCAGAAAACAAGAAAGAAAGCGGAGATGACTCTTATGTTAATCAGACGCTCTCATGGGAAAACATGGGGCCTTAAACCAAACGTGGTTTATTGGTTATACACCATTGTGGTTAGGTCCATTATAACATACGCATCACTGGTATGGTGGACAAAAATGCGACAAAGAACTGCTGTTACAGAACTGGCCAAGGTAAGAGTTGTTCTTAGCTTAACAGGCAATTAAAACAACCCCAACAGCAGCCATGGAATGTCTCTTAGACCTTTCACCACTTAACCTCATAGTGATGCGAGAGGCGAGAATGAGCTACTTCCAAGGAAGTTTTAAACGTGTATGGAAGCCCAATGCTATGGCCCATTCGATCAAAAAATGTCCAGCCCAGTATAAAAATAACTGTCAGACTTGGCCTTGCCGATTCTGCGCTATAACAAAATTCCATGAAATAATTTAATTGTTGCCCACTTACACACTGATAAATCAATGTGCGTTAGGCAACCTTATACTTTTGAGAGCCGGAAACCTTTTTAATGCATCGGACCCCGAGTGATATCCGCGCTGTACCATCCACCAACCGTTGGCGTCGTCGTCTCATCAATCGCCGTTTTCGTTGTGGTTTGTGCCCTTTGCGCCGTATTAGTTTCGGTTGTTTTGCCTTGTGTGATTATATTTTGTGGTTGCAGGGTTTTTGGATTGATAAAAACATTTTATTTTAGTGATTAGTGTTTATTTAATTGTGACTATAATTTTGTGTTTATTGTTTGTTACTTAATATCGTAACAAAATGACTGGAGGTTGTATGGTTTTGTCTTGAAATTCAAGGGTAAATACCCGGCATTTTTATTTAGGTAAGTATTTTTATATTTAAATTAGGTGTTTCTTATGAGCGTAACGTTAGGTAACCGAATAAATAATAATACCTATATCGATTATGAATAATAGAAAATAAAATATTCATAGGAAATAGCACTGGGAAAGTAAGACAATCTTAACTATCTTTTAGATGATTACCACAATATTTGTGTGTTTCTGTGGATTATAAAAAGAAATAAGGTTTACAGTTAGGTACTTTTATTTCATTTAACAATTTAGTTTAAAATTTTTTTTAAAAAATCGTGTTTTATTTATTTACAAAGTTTTGGTAAAAATACAAAACCCCGAAAATATCAACCATTTAAATAGAGGGCTGTAAAGTATTATTTCCATATTATATCAGATGATATAAAATCCAATATTCACAATAATTTTAAATTTCACATGATATCGTTGAATAACCAAAATTTTTAAAAAAAAACGGAATGTTTAAATTTGACATATGGTGATGTTAACTTTATAGATAGTAACAAAAATTATGGAAGTCTGGCCCTGACCCACTACTCATTCCAAACTCCCTTGCCGCCCCCGATTCCCGCGCCCTGCACCTGGACAATTTTGTTCTACGGGGCTTCCATACACCTTTAAACTTCCTTCATTCCGACTGCAACAAAACCAACTGGTGTCACCTAGTTTGGGACAAACAAAAAAATAGGTTGGCGGCAACATCCTGGACGAGAGAACAGACCAGATATTCCCAATACTCATTTAAAAAAACCGAGGTAAAAATTCCAGATCAAGTGAGTTGCAGCAACCCATCTCCCGACATCATCTGGATACGGATGGTTGAAAACCGAGCAGGGAACTGGGCGGGCGTATACGAAAATGAGGAATTCACAATTCTTCATTCTACTAGAAACACACAGTTCTGTATTTAAAACAAAAATATATGCTTTACTGCACTGTGCAAAAGAAAATAACAGGAAGGCTTACAAAAACAAGCGGATCTGCATAATAACAGATAGCCAAGCGTCACTAGGAACATTGGTAAACCTCAAGGCGACGTCCAAGCTGACATGGGAATGCCAAAAAGAACTGGAGGTCCTGGAAGAACGCAACAGAGTAACTCCTGTGGGTAAGGACATTCCGAAAAACAACGAAAAAACGGATGAGCAGGAGACTGGATCACCACACCAACTTTGGACCGAACCCCCCTTGGGTGACCAAAACCACAGCACGAGGGGCAAACAAGGGAATGGATCCAAACAAACACAAGGAATACTGGGGCCTCGGTAGAATAAGACATGGAAAGGGTTCAAAGGGCCCATCCAAAAGAACGAAGGAAAACTACTAAGACAAAGTAGGAAAATACTGCATAAGAGAAGTTGCTAAAGGGCCGATAACCTAAAGGACACCCACAAGATAGGCTCATATAATGGGGACCCAAGTTGCAAAATGTGGGACGAGGGGGGGAAACGGCCTACCACATGGGTGAATGTGAAGCGTTAAATCACAAAGACGGCAACCCAAAATGAGCCCGGAATATATCAACCAACCGGTCTTGGGGCTATACAGACTTTAGAAGGAACAAGCTAATGGGAGGATTGGTATAAAAGAAAATGGGAGATTAGGCACAAAAAGCCCAAGAGGCTGCGCTGCCTCCGGTAGTGAAAGACGGCTCCAAGGAAGAAGAGGAAGAAAAAGAAGAAGCCTCAGCATTGGGTAATTTAAATAATACTTGGGGTTATCTTTTCTAGGTGCTCAAGTAATTTTAAACAACTCTAAAATTATTTTACTCACCACCAATCTTATTTTTACATAAACGTTAATTAATGTCTTGAAAATTAATCTGTCTTTTGTACGTAATACATAAAAAAAAGTTCTCAGTATCTCACAAATTTTTAAAGCAAAATTTAAATAATTTTAAATTAATTATTGTTTAATTTTTAATATAATTTTATGTTTACTTTGGATCTCGAAAATAGTGATCGACTTGTCACCAAAACGTTGCAAGGTTATTTGATGTTCAAAAAGTTTTTTCGAGTTTCTATTTTAGGCAACCTGCAAGTTGTGAAGGGTTATTCCACTCCATGATGCACGAGTCTATACTCTGGGAGCTGGCCCGAAGCGGTTCCTTCTGACAAGTTTGGCGAATACCTCAGAAATACTTTATTATCAAAAATCAATGTAATTTAAAGATAAAAAATTACTGTATGAAAAAATTTGGCAAACATCGAGGTAAAGTATGGTATGCTACGTAATTAAAATCAAGATTTCTTCAAAATTAACAGACATCACCACACACAGTACAAGTTAAACCTGATCTGAATATTAGTTCGAATTAAAAACGGAAATAAAAACATTTAGAGAAAAAATAAAACAGCTCATAGGGTTCATCTCTAAAAGAATCTGCGAGCAAAAACTTTCATTCCGTTGTAGAGAAACCAAAAAGTACAGAACCTAGGTATAAAATTAAACTTCCAAAATAAAGAAATAAACATATTGTTATTTTAAAAATTAAATTAAGGCAAGATGTACTAATATTATTATATGTTGTCAATATATTCTGATTTATAGTTAGAGTTTTCATAAAGTATATCTGTTAATAGTAATTTGTAATTAACCCAAAGATATTTTTGCTTTTTTTTATTTAATTTTTTTTATTTAATTTTTTTGTATTATTTAATTTTTTTATACTATTCTACTTTTTTGTGTCTAACCTTGTTGACAACTTAACTTTTCTGATAAATTATCTCTACTTTCTTGAATCAATTGCAGTACCAAAAATAATACTTTTATCCGCATAATTTGTAAAAATATGTTTTTTTTATTTAAATACACACCTGTCTTTATCGTTTGTTCCCCATAACAGTAATAATATCCATTTTGTTAGTGCATTCCCTATTCGCCATACCCAACTCGTTCACCTGTAGATTTCATATTTTCCTCGCATTTCAAAATATCTAATACAATTGTCCCGGCATTCGGCAGAATACAAAATGAAGTCGATATTGTGGAAATTCATATTTTGCTCCTACTTTATGGGAAGTAGATCTATATCTAGGTACATATTGAAATATGTGATATGTTTCACAAGATATAAAGGTTTTTTATGTTTTACTATACCTATCACTTTCAATTAAAAATGATGTTTTAATTTTAAACCAGTAGTAATAAGTATTAATAAATAATTAAGTGCTTGTTTATATATTTTCACCCTTATTTGCAAATCATATTTTCTTAAGCTTAAATTGTTAGAAGTTAAATGGCCGCGTAATATTCTGTGAATAATCTTATATTGCGATTTCATAGGGAATTAATGTATTTTTTAAAAATAATATCTCATATAAATTAATTTGAAAACTGGTATTTTTACGTTAAAAGTAATATTCGGTTTTAATAATTTAAAAGTCTGCAATTATTGCGATACCTAGCGTCCGAAATAAGGCTGTTTTATAATATTTACTAAACTAGCAATCAACATTTTTTTTTAAATGGTGTTGTGTTTTAATTAAAATACCTTGTATATACAGCATGTCCGCGGATGCGGTTAACAAGAACCAAAAATTGAAAGATACGAAAAAAAGTCATTCTTGATAAAAAAAAACTCTGATTGTCGAAAAATTTGAACTACAATGAGAAAATAGATTTTTATTATACAGGGCGCCTCAAAAATGCAAAAACATTAAATCGAACAAGAGCAAACAGTTATTTTTTGGCATTTTAACGTGAAATAATAAATAAAAACCTTGCTCCAAATTTACTTCTTAACCTGATTCCAAACTTACTAAAGAAAATTTGAATTTGAGAAAAAATAAAAAAATAAAACATTTTTGCAAGTCCACATTTTACTACTTTTACTTGAATAATACCTTTACATTACTAAACATTAATAAAAATAAATACACAATAGAAAAAATGTAAAATATTAAAAAAAATGTAAATGTAATATGCGTACTTGCAAAAAATGTTGATTTTTTAAATATTTCCTAAATTCAAATTTTCTTCAGTAAG
>JAHBCN010013671.1:10000-24087 GCA_019359885.1 Listronotus oregonensis
GCTGCGTTGATTGACTGGCCACGTATCCGTGGCTACAAAACTGCATTCTATGCGGAATATTTTAAGCGGTTAAATGTCCCCTCCACTTTACTTATATTCGGACAGTGGCATCTCAAAAATCGTCAATACCCATTGCGCCACCCTGTATTAGATTGTCACTGATACCTGTATCGTATTTTCCTTTGTCCATCTTGGGCCACGCAGTAAGGAATCTCTTAAAAATGTCTGGATGAGGTCCAGTGGTTGATCCCATTTTTGTGTCGAATACGCCTCTTAACAGAATTTCCAAGATATGGTGACGGCAAGCTATGTATAACAATTCTCTTCCTAACATTTTCTCCAATATGACGCATGCCCCTTTGAGTCTTCCCGTGTTGGATGCTGTCGTGTCGAAGCACATCGCCTTGATGGTGTTGGGAAGATCCCATTCATGTAGACATTCATATACGGCTACGGCTTGCTCCTCTCCAGAGCTGTTTGCTGTTACAGGAACTCCCAGCAGCTGTTCCTTTTCGCCATATGAAATAGCAATAGCTATTCGCTCACATTGCTCATTTTTTAAAATAACCGGTAAAAGTTTACCGTCCCAATGGACAACCACGGGCTCTTTTTCACTTTATCAAAAATTTTTTTAGTATATTGTTCTCTGAACATTTGCCTTCTATAATGTAATAAAGTTTTCGATACTTTGTACTCAGAGGGTCAGGTTTAGTGCTTCTAGAGTACTATTAAAATTCTCGTGGCATTTCTGTCGCATACTTACTGATCTAACAAAATCGACAGTTTCATGTTTAAAATCTCTTTAACGCCCCTTGCAAATGAAACTTTCATCCTCTTGCTCTCAGATGGTCCTGGATCTTCTACAGCTTCTTTAGGGATGTCCATTTCCTCCAAGCTCTCAAGTTCCTGGTGGATGCTGTCCTCTTCAGTGTCTTCTTTTCTTCTTCTTCTTCGAACTCGTCTTCATCATCCGTCTCTAAACAACAAAAGAAAAGAAAAAAATATAAAAACTTGTTGTTTTAGCAGAAGAATAATAATACATAGGTACTAAATTACCTACTTCTAATTATTAATAAGTATTATTTAAAAAATATCTATAATCTATTATTTATCTATTTTTAGAATATTATTAATAAAAAAACTCACCAATATTAAAAGTTCTTTCTTGGATTTGTCGGTTCATTTTTGCAAGTTCCTTTTGCGCCTTGATTTCTTCAGCTCGGAACAACTTGAGATCCACTCCAGTCATGGAACCTGGGCGCCCTTCTGCCTCTGTTTTACGAGAAACGCCTTATCTTCTTCCGATTTCATCAGAGCCAAGGCATCTTGTTGAGCAATATCAAAGAGATCGTCCAACTTTTCAACAAACTGTTTAAATTTGTTCTTAACCGCTTCCGATGTTTTCTTCCGATCTTTTGAAGAGTTCTCCACTCGGCGTGAAGTTTTTCTAGCTTAGTAGTTGCATCTTGCTCATGTTTAGTCGATTCAGGCTTTCTCCCAAAAATGAACACTTTCGTATGGCAAGTTTTGCTGATTCTCTTACAGTTAATTTCACAGTACGTAAATTATAAAATAAAGCACACAAAACCAATATTTTATCCTTGGTCCGGCTTTGTACACCTGATGTGGATGCCATTCCAGAGTTTAATAGGTAAATAACAGTTAAAATATATTACAAACTTTAATTTCAATAAAATGTTTTCAAATGTCTTTTAAAATAATACTATAATATTTATAAAAACAATAATACACACTTGGAAAATTAAAAAAAAAAAAACAAAAAAACGTTAAAATATCTTCACTAGATAATTGTTCGATCTAACCAGCTCAAAGGCACTTTATAAACTAAACTGAATAAATGAAAGGTCGGTTGTACGCTGAGTAAAATCACCATCCCTAAAATAGAAATTAGATTTACCCTCCTTTTTACCTGTCAAACGGGTCTTTCTTTGGTAAACTAGTCAGATAATGCCCATATAATAAAAGATTAAATTTGAACTAAAGGTTCTTTATGTTTGAAAATTGAGTTCCAAAATACTTTTTAACAAAGAAAATGTTAAATCCGAGACACATAATGTAAAAACCCGTAAAATTCTCAGAATACTCCCAAACGAGCTCCTACTGGTACCTGGGGTCAAAGGCTGTTGTAACTCCGTTTGACTTAAAATATTAACAATTACGTATAGAATATAAATTTTAAAGAACAATATTAGCTATCTTTTGAGATGTTAAGCGTGTTTTTATTAGTTACCGTTCTTGAGTTATGGCTTATTATGTCAGCTTTTTGGCCAAATATTGGGATTTTTTCAAACTTTAAGCGACGAGCGGCATGGTTTAACGCCGTTTAATCGAGCTCAAATTTCGGCTATCTCAATATCTGGAATGGGGAATCGTTTTGTGGGGTCCAGACGAACAAAATTCTGACATCGATTTTTGCGGTCACCCTAATATATATATATATATATATATATATATATATATATATATATATATATATATATATATATATATATATTTGTTTTTAAAATAGAACAGGAAAAATTTAATTTTTGATAATACCTCGAAAATGAAGGCGAAACGTCAAAACAAATAAAATCAAAATGTTATATTGTAACTTTATGTTAGAACCTATTCCCAAGAAAATTAACCAAAATAAAGAAATACCATTTTGGTGTATTCCTGTTAGAGAATCAAATTTAAAGATTGCAACGTAATATCACGCAGAAAACGTAATAACAGTCTTTCAACCTTAATATCTGTCACATATGTCACTAGGCATGCATCACTTGAATAATTAAACCTATGAGTAATGACCCGCGAGTAATGAACTATTATTCACCGGTAAAGTAAGTGTTATTATCTATTCAAAAATAGTGAATAATGAACATGTTATTAAACGTCGTGGAAAACATATTTAATTAAACAGAACATTTAAATCTCTGTAATATGATTATTTTAATTTCACTTTAATTTTATTTATGGTTTGATAGAGCCTTAATAAAGGAAACATCTCTTTTTATCATTAATATAACCTAAACCGATTGCTAATCGATTGAATTTTTAAAAACTAATAACAAGCTTTAATATATGTATATACGTATTTCCCGTTTTTTTTTGCTAAATTAAAAGTAAAAGATGAAATCATCAAAAACACAGGTAATTAAAACATAAATTCTGTCACTTCATTAAAATAATTTTCCCATTTTATAATTATTCAAACTTATTCTCGCTTCAAGGTCCCTGGGCCGATTGCGTTAAAACGGCGAAATTTGACGGACCTTATGTTACTTGTTTTTATTTATACTTTGACGTAATATTGTTGCACATGTCAGCGTATTGCATAGGTTGACGTGAAACTGTGCCTGTTATTAAGATTTCTGGAAATTAAAATATTACTGATACTTAATATAAAGTAAAACCACACTTAAATATACTAAGTGACATAGAAAATGCAACACCCAGTAGGAGTGCTGCAATTTTGGGCATATTTTTACAATTTTTAGGTCTACTGATAAATAGAAAGTGATAAAAATTTGATCTCGAAATTTCTCAAAATAGCTGAGATAATCCACCTTAACCTTAATAATGTGTCGAAGTTCCTGTGTTCGCTACACATTTGTTGGGTCGTTGGAGCATTAATTGGATTAGGTGATTAATGTCTTCTTGAAGTATGGTATCCCAGGCCATTTTAATTTGGTTTAGTAGAGTCTCCAATTTTGTGGAGGGTGCGGTAAAATTTGCAACCTTCTTCCTATCACATTTCATACATGTCCGATGGGGAAAAGGTCTGGCGATCCAGGAGGCCACCAAACCACATTTACACCGGACGCTTCTAAAAAGTCTAAACTAACCCATGCGACATGAGATTGTGCATTGTCCTGCTAAAAAAGTGGATGTTGCAATGTTTTCAAAAAGGGAAGCAAATGTGGTTATTAAACTTCGTGGATATAGCTCTGGGCAGTCATGCTACCTCGCATGAACACCAATCGTGAACTGCTTTTGTAAGCAATGGCACTCTAGATTTGAGAATGCAATAAAACAACAATGAAATATATTTAGAAGTAATTATAAGCAATGCGCAGGGCTCAAACGTAGACAATCCTTTATTTACTAATTTAACTTGGCTTGCGGTCCTCAGCAAATAATACATTTAATAGACTGTTTGATTTTATAATTATTTAAATATTAACAATAAAAGATATATCATCTGTATGTCATAGCTGAATTAAATTTTGTTATTAATAAGCTTAAATAATAATTAATTGAACACTAAAAAGTAATATTTTATGATACACCTTTTTATTAATGAAAAATCTAAGATTTAAATTTAGAAAGCCTAGAATTGTAATATGTAAAAATTTGTATGCTTTAGAAATACCATTGTTTATGTTTCAAAGGTTTTAACATGCTTTCTTATCAATCAAATAATTTTATAGTTCATTTAAGAAAATGTTTTTTAGGGTAGCCTTGGTAATGGGATACACATTAATTTTATGTATTAAATTATTATTTTACCAGTTGAATTTCCAATCATCTGTTGCTCTTCGCTTTCTCACTCATCGATCGGACATCATCGTGTTTTGAAACATATTTTCAACCGTCCCGGGGAGAGCGAATTAAAACCAATTTCGGGTTTTCTAACATTTTGTTACAAATGTTATAGTTTGAATCTCAAAATACAAACATTTTGAAACCACGAAATAGTACAGTGGATGGGGAGAAAAAAGCTGTTTGACCTTCGGATTTTTTTGTACAGTTTCAATTTTTATGAAAATTTGGAATTAAGTTGCTTTTACCCTCTAGATCAAAGTTTATATATGCTTAGGGTGTGATTATTATTTTTAGGGGGTAAAAACCACCCCTTATGTTAAAAAATTAAAAACCATAGAAATAGACCTTATGTAAATTAAAATCATAGCTAAATATTTAGAATGAATCTATTTTTATGTTGTGAGTTATATCTAACATTATATTTTAACGTTTCAACCCTTCAAAATCACCCTTAATAACGAAATTCCAAAAAAAAAGGTTTTTTCATTTTAAAATTATTTAATAACTCTTTCGTTGTAGAAAAAAAATATATTTTAATAGTTTATGGTATAAAAATATTTAACTACCATAACTCAACCTTTAAATAAACACCCCTTATAAGATTTACAACAAAATTTTTTTTTGACAAATTAAAAATATTTGATGATAAATAATTATTGTCCCGGAAATAAAGCTAAAAAATTGCAAAACCTCGCAATTTTTGTGTCCTGCATCGATTTGTATGAAAATTTAAAATTAGGCGCTTCTAACCCTCTACTTTAAATTCTATTTTATGGTGATGTGCGCTGTTTGTTTTTTAAGGGTGAAAACTACCCCTATTTGTCAAAACCTATGAAATAACATTTTAAACCTCAAGATGGGTAAAATTTGGTTTGGATTAGCTGATTAATGATTGTTTTGTGCTTTAAAATATATTTTTAAAATATTTAAATCCTTAAAAATCAACCCTTGTTAGAGCTTAAATTACAAAAAAAATATTTACCCTAAAAAAATGATTAATTTACCATAGTGATTTAATTTTGGAATGCTGTTGCCTAAAATATGTACTAATTTCATTTCGCAACTTTTCGACCCTTATAAATTAACCCTTATTATAGCTTAATTAAAAAAAAGATTTATCCACAAAAAATTAATAGCTTGACAAATTTAATAATTAAAAATATTACTGCCTAAAATATTACCAATTTCAGTCTTTTGCAAATTTTCAATCCTTAAAAACCACCCCTTACAACATTGCAATTCTTATAAACCAATATAACAGATATAAATAGGAAAAGAAAGTAGAATTGCATACAAAAATTATACCGGCAAAGTATAAAGTATACCGGTTTAATAGAATATAGAAAATTATAGACTTTTTCGAAAAAAAAGTTGATTGGTTTTTTAAACATAGCTCCTTTAGTTTTAATGATAGAAAGTTTGTTCATAAATAATTTTGTAGGGTTTTTTTTTAAAGCTACAAGGCTATGTAAATTAAATCCTTTTTAATCCCTTAGAGTTTAAAGGGCTAGAATAAGGTGGTGCTCGCTCGTAAATAGAGGCTTTAAAGGGCCATATCTGGCCAAATATTTATTGTACAGAAAAATATATGTAATGAAAAGTCTTTGTTATTAAAAAAGCTATAATTTGGTACCCTAGCATTTTTTTCGTATCTCCAGTGTTGTTGGAGTGATTTTGAAGAAAATGGCTATTTTTGCAAAATTGCGGAAAATCGTTTTTCCTTTTAAGCTCCAATTTTTCTAAAATTAGGCAATTTCATTTGGTTAAACTTCTAGAATGTATTAATAATACATATATAAAAAGAATCGCAGAAGGGTACAGATCTATTTTAATTAGGAGGGGAATGAGGGGGTTGTTTTTAATGATCTTTTCGTAGAAAAAAGTAGGGATCGACCTTATTTTTATCATTACTCGCTCAATTTATGCTAAAAACTATTTTTTTTTTATTTTTGGAAGAAAGGTCTTATAATATACTTTAAAAAAGACCTTATAGGTTTTCCTTGAAAAATGCAAACTTTTTCCGTTATTTGACTTTGAATCTTTCAAATTTAACATTTGACGAACAAAAGCTAACCATTAACACGCCGTAGCTCGGTCTGTACACACTGTAACATTTTTTTCTAGTTTTTTTTTATAAGCTACAATTTTGCTCTTTACAGTTTTTTTGATAAAATGTATATTTTTAGAGTTATTCGTGAAAACCCCATTAAAAACGTCGATATTTTCGTCGAAAAACTTTAACTTTCAATCGCGAATAACTCGAAAAATATTAGTTTTACGAAAAAAATTTAACGAACATTTTCTACTTAAAATTACTTTCTTTATCGATTTCTGTAGTTAAAATGTAATAAAAAATTTTCACCCCCAAGATGGGGTGGCAACCACCCCCTGGATAAAAGCACACCTCGGCATGATATAAACTTTGATCCTTGAGCTATTCCCTACCCTCTGTGAAAATTTTAAGTAAATCCATGTAGGACAAAAAAATTCCTAGCCAAAATGCCTCATCTCCTGTGCTAGAAGGCTTTTTTAAATATTTTTACTTAATTTTTTCTAATACGATGTTAAAATTTTGTTCATAACTTCTACAAATAATTTAGACAAATTCAAAAGCCCTAAGTTTTAGTTAAACATGGTTAGTTCTGTTTTTATAGTTTATTTTGATTTCTGGGAATATCAAATTAAAAGAAAAATTATTTGGCTTTTCTCCAGAATAAAGATATTTATATATAATTTTTTTAAATTATACTTTTTTATAGATTATTATGGAGAGCTTTCGCAATAATAGTAACAAAACAACACCCCTCATCTTCATCAGAGGTAACATGACCGCGCAGCGTTATATCCAAGAAGTTCTAGAACCCCATCTTTTACCATATCATGACACCCTGGCAAATCCAACTTTCCAACAAGATATTGCCCGACCACATGTTGCAAGAGTCACAATGGACTTCTTTCAACATAATGATGTCACACTGTTACCATGGCCACCAAGATCTCCCAACTTATCCCCAATTAAACATGTGTGGGATATGATGGGTAGGAGATTGCTCAATTTGCATCGTCCTCCTCAGACTCTAGGAGCACTTCGAGAGGAGTTGGTGATTGCCTTGAATGAAATACCACAAGAGGACATTGACCACCTGATCAGAAGCATGCCTAGAGAGGGGTGCAACCACACATTATTAAAGGTAAAAGGGCTTTAAAGCAATGCAATATTTTAATTATTTATTTATTATGTACTTATACATATTTATTAAGAACTTATACAAAATTTTATTAAAATAAAATCATTTAAACTGGGTGTTCGGATTTCTATGTCACTTACGGCCGAGTGATGATCGCGTTGTTAAATTTAGCAATGAACTTAGCAATTGTTAAAAGGTAACAACGGTTTAGAATGTTTAACAAAACGTCATTGTCAGTGTTATTCAATGATTTTAGTAGGCAACCTGTCAAAATCTGACATTTTGTTAAACATTCTAAACCGTTGTTAACTTTTAACAATTGCTAAGTCCATTGCTAAATTTAACAACGCGATCATCACTCGGCCGTTAGTATATCTTTTATTCTAGAGCAGGGGTCTCCAAACTTTCCAGCCTTAGGGCTATACTGATTACTCCAGTAAGTTCCGAGGGCCAAAACCATATTATCATTCTTGCCGGTGGTATGAAGTGAAATAGTCCACTGATGAAAAAAAAAGTCCGAAAAAATACACAACGTTTAAAAAAGGCTGCAAATCGTACTAAAGTCCGCAAAACGACAACACTGCATATTATTAATTTTCCTGTCATTATCTGTAATTTCTAGATTAGTCGTAGAGTACGAGCCATGAGGAGTAACGTAACACGACATCTGGTGGACACAAGCGGAAATAGGTAGTACCTTCTATCGCTAACAGATGGCGCTAATAGCACGTACAGAATAATCTCGTTGGTTCGAGAAAGTTCTGGTGACTTCCACTCACTTCTAGATGGCAGTAATTGGAATATATAAGTAGGCTAGTGGCGCAACCACAAGTCAGTTCCTATGACACTGTTGTTAAATAAAATATTGCATACCTCCTTAAAACGTGTTTGTGCGTGTTTAAGTTTAAGACATCTTTATAACAGTATTTTGATTTGAATTGTTGCTTTTGTGTGTGAATTGCGTGTGGAATGGAAAGGAAGCGAAAAATTGATAGTGAATGCAGAAAATTCAAAGATCAGTGGAACATTCAGTATTTCGTAATTGAGTCCAGTAACAAGGCGCTATGTTTGATTTGCAATAAAAGCATAGCCGTTCTCAAAGAATATAACATTAAACGTCATTATGAAACAAAACATTTTCAAAATTACTCAAAATATACCGGAAGTTTGCGGACAGAAAAATTCGAAGCTATACAGCGCGGATTGAAATCGCAGCAATCTTCATTTACAAAACTCAAAACTGAACAAGGGGCTGCAACTCGTGCCAGCTTTCGTGTGGCTCTTGAAATTGCAAAACGTGGAAAACCATTCACCGATGGAGAAATGATCAAAGAATGCATAATTGCAGAAGCCGAAGAAATGTGCCCTGAAAAGGTAAATTTATTAAAAACTGTCAGTATGTCAGCAAATACTGTGGCTCGAAGGGTAGAAAACATCGCTGAAAATATATCCTCTCAACTGTTCGACAAAAATGGACATTTTGAGTGGTTTTCTTTAGCCATCCAAGGCCAAGTCAAGGGATGTGTCGTCAGATACTGCTCAGGTGTTGATTTATATTCGAGGAGTAGATAAAAGCTATGAAGTGCACGAAGAACTTCTTGATATGTATAGTATTCATGGTACAACTACTGGTACAGATATTTTTAAAGGAGTTGAAATGGCCATTAATCAAAAGAACCTTCGATGGAAAATCTTGAAATGTATTACAACTGATGGAGGCAAAAACATGAGTGGGAAAGATAAAGGAGTGGTCGCTCTTGTGTCAAAGGCTGTAGAAAATGACGGTGGTTCAAAACCATTAGTCTAACATTGTATCATTCATCAACAATCTTTGCGCGGAAAATGTTTGGATATGTCTGACGTTCTGAAACCAGTCATATCAACTGTTAATTTTATCAGATATTTTGGGCTGAATCACCGACAATTCCGACAATTTATTGAAGAGATTGGAGAAACTGACTTACCTTATCATACTGCCGTACGCTGGCTTAGTTGTGAGAAAGTCCTTCAGCGCTTTTTTGAACTTCGAGCAGTGATCGAAATTTTTTTGAATGAAAAGCATCGCCCTCTTACTGAATTACAAAACAACGCATGGCTGTGGAAGTTAGCATTTTATGTTGATTTGACAAAACATGTGAACGAACTTCCTGATTTATACACTAATATCAAATCATTCCGGAAGAAATTGAGACTGTTTCAATCACAACTACGAAATAAATGTTTTTCACATTTTAAAACATGTGAAATATTCAGCCACACTACTGAGACTGAGTTTCCTATCGATTTTGCAATCGAAACTTTGAGTGCTTTGAAGATAAATTTTGATACTCGTTTCTCGGACTTTGATGCCATTGCGAATCAAATTAAAATTTTTCAGAATCCTTTTGATACTGACATTGAAACCCTAGCCCCGGAACTTCAAATGGAAATGATTGATCTACAATGCAGTGATATAATTAAGAACAAATATCAAAACTCATCTTTGTTGGAATTTTATAAGAGTCTTCCACTGAAACAATTTGATAATTTGCATAAATTTGCTCGTGGTCTGTTTTCTGTTTTTGGTACTACTTATTTGTGTGAGAAAACCTTCTCCAAAATGAAGTACACAAAAAATGTTTACAGATCGAAATTAACTGATGAGCATCTTAAATCTCTTTTAATAATTGGTACAAATAAAATTAGTCCACAACTACAAACTATTGTCAGTGGAAAATCTCAATTACATAAATCTCATTAGTATTTCATATGTCATTATGTTTGTTATAAGTTATGTGATTATTTAAAATGTATAAAATGTTAGTTGGATTCATTTCAATAATTTGTTAATTATTATATACTGAAGTTAAATTTTCTGCATATTATACATGTCTTTACTCATTACAATTCTGTGTTTCTTTATCCAACTTATCACAAAAACAATAACAATAAGCCTACAAGAATGTTATGAGTTAGCGGAGTTAGCCCATGACCATATCAATGTAGATGTCATATTAATAATTATTCAACATAAAATTAGAATACTTCAGTAAACTAAATTTAATTTGTTATAAAAATTATTTGTTCTCTAAAAGGAGTTTTCAAGTATGCTAGCTCTCCGCGGGCCGGACAAAATTTGTCCGCGGGCCGGATGTGGCCCTCGGGCCGTAGTTTGGAGACCCCTGTTCTAGAGAAAAGCCAAATAGTTTTTCTTTTAATGGTTAGTTCTGGTTAGCAAGCGGCTTTTTATTTTCTCTAAATATATTTCAGACGTAAAAATGCAAAGACGTATTAAAAAAGGTCTCAAATTATAACATTAAAATATAATTTTTTAGCCGAGTCCCTGCACAATAAAGCGTGTTTTATGTGTTAACACTGTCAAGAAGATCGCCAGCGGGGGTGTCGCTATGCCGATATGTGGCGACATAATGCCGATTTAATGCCGATTTTAATGTCGCCGCTTGAATAAAGCAAGATAGATGAAAAAACTTTAGGCATTTTCCATATTGCACATACATAGTCGGGCCAGTTAAAACACACTATTTTGCTTTTATCATTGCGTTTTTTACCGCGTTTTAACTCTTTTCACTAACATTTGCAATAGTCGCCATTTTTGATACTACCAAAGATAATACTACTACGAATAGATGGTTCATGTAAATGGGGCGTTTTGAATCAGTTCGGAGATATCAATGCTTCCGTAAATGCGAATAAAATTAAGTCGGTAACCCCTGCCCCAGCGAATCGAGGTACGAGACCATGTGCGACATTGTCAATGTCTGTCGCTTGTACCTTATTCGGAACACGAAGTAGCGAAAGCGGGCGGCTAAACGAATGTGTGTATTTTCTAGTCGCGTTTCATCACGCCAATAGTAAAGGCCTGCCGGCAACACTGTTTAACTTTCTTTCAAGGATAGCGCGAAAATCTCTCGATGGACATCGGCTCGCGTTAGCCAAAGTCCATTAGGGGTATCAAAAATATAGCATTGAATGGTTCATCTTATCCGTAGTAGTATTATCTTTGATACTACTGTTTATATATACTGTTGTAATTATGCTACTTTAATGCTTTTCTTAACGAACAATAGAAACTTGCAACTTATCTTTGTCTTTACTATCCATTATTTTACTATTAATGCTTTAAAGTTTTTTATTACTTTTGTCACGGTAAAACACCCGACGCTTTCTATTTCTGGATATTGTGCGTGAAAATAATTTGTAGCAATTAAAATACTTTTTGCGGGTGACGCAGTCATGTCCACTAAACTAAAGAGAAATTACATACGGTCAGAGATGTCAATGTACTCCTAAGTAAATTTAAAAAGTACTTGAAGTACTACCCAAGTATTTATAATAATTTTACCATTTCTTGGTGACAAACAACTCATTGGGAGCTATAATGTATCAGAGTCAGCAAAGGTCGGGGATCTTCTTGTTTTAACCTGTTTTCGCGATTATCTAACGTAAATAAATAGGTGTACTTGATTGATTTTTTTTTACTTTAATTACTTTAAGTACATCGTAATACTTCAAGTAATTTACTTGGTCAAATCAAGTAAAAGTTCAAGTATTTTGATATAAATTAATCAAGTACAAGTGCAAGTACTTCCTGATAAAAAGTACTTGAAGTAAAATATTTCAAGTACAGAAAAGTACTTAAAGTAAAATTTAACTTCAAGTACTTTAAGTTCTTACTGCTCTGGTTACGGTTAATAAAAATTTCATCTAATACTAAAGATTGATATTAATTTATATTTTTTTAGTCAAATGTAGAACATAAATAAAACTGGGCTTCCTATGCTTTAATAAAATTGTTAATTATTTATCGTCATGAATTTAGTGAATAGAAACACGTAAATTAATTAACTCTTTATAGCACGAAGGTCAGCGGGCACTAAGTTATATGAATGCGCACGTGAATTACGTCATTATAAATTTCCGCGTAAATGAGATGTTTTCTACGGTGGGTGAAATCGACAGAGGATTTTCTTAAATTAAGATAAAAGTCTACGGTCTTCATATAATAAAGTTGTGAAGTATTGACCAAAAAATATAATATAATATTAATATACGTAGTTAAAATGTGGCATAAATAAATAAGCGCATTTTAATGAATTTTAAAAAATTGTTATAGGTTATGTTTGTCCAAGACTTTATTTGGTTTAATAATATACTTTATAAAATATCTGGTTGTACTAATCGCGAAGACATATCGAAGTATTATTTACTTTGATATTTCTTTTAATAAGAAACACTTAAATGCTTTAGTGTATTTTAAGAAAAACGGGTAATAGCAATATGGTCTTTTATAAATATTGGCACAGTGATCAAAAAGGAGCTGGAACACACCTGTATTTAAGTACCAAACAAATTAAAATTTGCCTCCTAAAGTTGGATATTCAGTTAGGTCAAAAAGTTTCTTGTCAAGAAAAAAATATTTCGGGAGAGTGTTGTACCTTGGGACGCATGTACTTTGGGACAGTGTTGCCAACCAAGCTCGCTGAAAATTCCCAATTTTTATGTAAAAAAATTCCTAGAATTCCCTAGATCAAAATTAAACAGAAAAAAAAAATTACGAAATGACTTTATTGTCAGAAAAGTTCAAAAAATACATAAAAATATAATCTCATGGTAACAATGGACATAGATAGCAAAAGGAATTAATAAAAATAAAAGTTTCTAAACAAAAAAAAAAAACAATTCTTAAAATTCTTAAAATAAACCTTTTTTTTATATAAAGGTTTTCCTTTTTCATAAGACTTAAATGCTTCATTTAATGAATAATTTTGGCAGCAGTTTTCACTAAAAAGACGAATTAAACACACTTCAACTCTATTGAATTTATCATAAACATGACTAAGTGATAGAGAATACATGTTCTTTGTGCCATGCGAGAATACGACTTACCGCGTTTAGTCAGTTGATCTGTAATTCCCCGAACCCGATACCACGAATTAACCCGGTATAAGATTAAGGCTAGACTACACTTCGATTTATGTCACGTCAACGCAAATGTTAATCAGCGCAACAAGAGGCAATTTTTGGTGAGATACATACATTAGTAGTCTATTTATTAAAATTGATAAATTGACTGAAATTCTATAAATTGAACTAAAAATAATCCAAAGTTGAAAATTCCCTAGATATCAGATAAAATTCCCTTTTTCCCTATTGTAGGAAAAAATCCCTAGAACCAGGGAATAATTCCCTAGGTTGGCATCACTGCTTTGGGACAACAGCAGTAATGGCGCCATCTGATAGCCATATAGTAAAAAGTTTCGAACTCCTGTTTTAAAGTGGAAGCACTAGTAAGACAGTTCAGTGTACATGTTGTAAATCATATTTTAAGTTTTATACACAAGCATTTTA
>JAHBCN010013672.1:0-23778 GCA_019359885.1 Listronotus oregonensis
TAAAATTCTTAAAATTTATAAAACTACAATCTTATAAAAAAAATTCTATTAATTTTACTTACTTTGTATGAGATATTTAATTACCTTAAATATAATTCCAAATTACAGCATTATTTTGCATCTTAAAGTACTAATGTTAACACTGTATTTAATTATTTAATGAATTGAATAGCTTCTTTATTAATGGTCAAATAAACCGTTAAACACAATCTTTCGCAATCTTGCCTCGATACCGACGTTTTGGCGCCCTCTAACTTTATTTCCATTGGAATGAGCTTTAATTTAGTGGAAAATGGAAGATGTAATTTGCCATAACCAGGCAGTGTTTGATTCATATTTCTTTTTTTGGAGTTCTCGTAAATTGTTAAGTTAAACTTTACTTTAGCTGCAAAGCATTTTTTAACTAATTAGTAATTATACTTGACAATCCAAATGTTTTATTCATTTTATAGTTGGTATTTCCTGATTTTGTTATATAGTTACGTCACGTTAAAAAAAATCACTATTTTAGGCAATGTAATAAGAAATTAGTATTTAAATAGTTTATCTGTTGGAATTATCTTCTACTATGCTGTATGTACTTAATGGCCTTAAACGTTAATTTTTCTTAAACTAAACTCTGTGAAACTGTGCTGTATAGTTACCATTGCAGTAAGAATTGTACGTTCCATAGATCTAAAAGCAATCACTGTTGAGGCATCCGCACTTTGTGACTGGTGGTCAATAGAATAACCTATATAATCATTTGACAACATAGTGCACACTTAGTGTAAAAACAATGAGATAAATAAATAAGTGGTGTGTATACAATATTTGGTGTACAAGCTAAAAGTGTCTTTAAAAACAGTAAAAACAATG
This sequence comes from Listronotus oregonensis, assembly GCA_019359885.1. Classification (NCBI taxonomy): domain Eukaryota; kingdom Metazoa; phylum Arthropoda; class Insecta; order Coleoptera; family Curculionidae; genus Listronotus; species Listronotus oregonensis. The sequence continues at coordinate 859 of JAHBCN010013672.1, forward strand.
AGATGCATCTTCGAAATAAATACAGTGGATATTGTCCAGTTATCCATAATCCAAATTCCAATCAAGTATCTACGAATACACATGTTGCTTTGTTTTTTTACCTTTTAAGATGTTGTGTATACAATATTTGGTGTACAAGCTAAAAGTGTCTTTAAAAACAGTCAATTTAAATAACCGGGACGTAAAATAAAGGCGCTAAGGTTTACTTAAAATATATATTTATAGTCAGCTTCTAGTATGCATCTTTGACTAAATTTGTCGTAAATTAATTAATAAGTAAAAAAAATAAATAAATAAATATTAAAGTTAAAAATTTAATTTATCATCCGATCGTAAAAAGTGTAACGTTATAATTCTAATTTAATTTCTTTTGCCTAATATTTCTTATCTCTTGTCCAGTTATCCATAGGCTACTTTTTCAAATTCCAATTAAGTATCTACGAATACACATGTTGCTTTGTTTTTACCTTTTTAAGATGTTGGTCGTCAGAGGGCAATTGTTAGATTTGCTTATAGAAAAACTCGTTTTTATTTGTGTTGAAACGATGTTATGTAAATATAAGTATCTGTAAATTTCTTTGTATCCGTTTGAGGTAGTAGATATTGTACAATGTTAATCTACTACCATTTGGTTATGACTTTTATAAATAACTATTTTTCTAGAATTTGAGGTACGTTATGAGACTCATAACACAACAAATGATGTTATGAGTCTATAACTCAACTAGTTCTGTAATTATGAAAAACAAATTTAAATATATAAAAATATAATATTTCCAATATATATTTATATTATATTACTATAAATAATAACAACACGCTTTTTAAATTTCTATAAAACAATTTTTGCTACTGATAATAATAATAAAAGTGTAGGTGTAATTGTAATAGATTGGACTGTTGACCGATTTGGCTCGTACTAGGGCTGGCATACTTCCTTAGTGGTTTTTGATCCCAAAATTTGCTGCGCCATTTTTCTTTTGTTATATATATATATATATATATATATATATATATATATATATATATATATATATATATATATATATATATATATATATATATATATATATATATATATATATATATATATATTTATTTGTGCGTTTACTTGACATAAAGAATTGTCTTTTAAAAAAAACAAAAAACAAATGGCTACATGATATACAATGTTTGTACCATGGTCTAAAGCAAGTAACAATTTCCCACAATTAGCATTAAAAAAATGTGACAAATGTTAAAGTTGAAAAAGGATTAAAGGTTGGCAATTAATATACGAAAGTTATAACAGTATTTTCTTATTTTATGTTTGTAGATAAAACGTTGTACATCACCCGTGTGTAGTCTACCCACAAAGGGAGCTACTCCGAGCAGACATCTGTTGGTACACCGATGGCTCCAAAACCAAGGACGGTGTTGAAGCTGGAATATATGGACAGAGGCCGAGGGCAGAGTTTTCCTTTAGCCTGGGCACTCTCGCAACCATATTTCAAGCGGAGGTATTTGCTATTGAGATGTGTACTAGATCGCTGGTTGATCGGCAGTGCACACATAAGACAGTTAAAATATTCTCCGACAGTCAAGCAGATCTTAAGGCGCTTAAATCCAACCGGTGTAATTTTTAAAACCGTCTGGAATTGCCAGGATGCGCTGACCAAACTGTGTCAAAACAACAAGGTTACACTACTGTGGATACCTGGACACACCGGCCTAGAAGGTAATGAATCCGCAGACCTCCTTGCCAAAAGGGGGGCGGAAACAAAATTCACAGGGCCGGAACTGGTCATCGGTATATCTTATGGAACGGCCAAGCAGTTCATATCAGCTTGGACACAAAGAGAAAATATTCGGTACTGGCATGGACTTCCGGGTCTCAGACACTCGAAGGCCTTCATTGAACCAACAATGTACTGTCAAACTACTGGAGCAATCAAGGGTACACCTTAAAACTCTAGTGGGACTGTACACGGGACACTGCAGATTAAAATACCACATGCACAAGATCGGCCTAGCGGAAGACGCCGAGTGCCGCATGTGCATGGAGGGGGATGAATCGGCAGAACACATACTGTGTTCGTGCCCAGCAATAGCTCGACTAAGATTCACAATCCTCGGCAATGACACCTTGTTGCCGGAGGAGGTGAAAGATCTCTCTCCCAACAGGATCATCAGATTTATTAGGAGTCTGGACCTGGTAGGAGAAATATAAAAGGGTGTGAGCCTCAATAGACCGATTGGTCGCGGTGGAAGGGTGTTATACCCACTCACTTTAAATCTACCTACCTACCTACCCGTGTGTTTAACCATGACTACAACACTGTGTGATTAGAATGACTCGGTCTACATCCTCGTCATTCTAATCTTTTACACTCGTTCTTGTAATCATGTTCATAAATGTACTTGTAAGGTACATTATTGTTATAGTACCACTATTTTGTCTTTTTTTATCTTTATGACAGCCCATGTCGACTTTTTTTTATCAGGTACCCATGGAAGCCGGGTTTTTAGATGTTTAACCCCATTTATACCGTAGTTTCGTCAACGTTTTCCGAGTACCAAAATATGCAGATATTGTATTTCACTGGGCCTTTTAGATAACGCGGTAATGCGTTAATGCCACCACGGTAAATATACATCTAACTACTACCTTTAAACTACCTTTCCATTACCGTCTTAGTAATGTCATCCAGACGGAGCCTACAGTGTAAAGTGAATTCCAAACCACACCTAACAGCATACGGTGGTCACTGGCGGTTACCTATCCAATTACTAATCGTGCGAGAACCGGTATTTCAACGCAACAGAGCTAAGAATACACAGTAAAGTGCTGCATTGGTTACTTAGAGACTGTTTGCAGAAAATATTGTAAATATTTCAATTTTTAAAAACCACAAATCTCTGGTACCCAAAACCTTTAAGAATTTATACAAGGTCCCGTAAATTGTTCTTATGTAACACCCCAAAATAATTAATAAGATAATTTTTTTAAGTTACCAAATTAAATTTACATAGCCAAAAAGATATCAAACTTACCTCAGCTTATTGACGTGTCAAAATATTTGCGGCTTAATCCTGCAATAATTATAATTCGCAAGATTATTCTTAAAGAAAAAGCATATTTTCTTAGATTAGATTTTTTAGTATAAAATAAAGGAATTTTTAAAACGAAAAATTTATATATTAAGATAAATGGGCTAGGTTATCTGGTTTACCTAATATTAGGAACAAAAGACCGATTATGCTGTCAAAACTGTATAAACTTTTTTACAACAAAAAATATAACATAACAAAATTTACGATTTCTCATTGAAATGTCGACACATTAATTACAGTGTTTTACTATTGTTTTTTACTTGAAGCTTGTCCAAACTCCAGGCAATTTAACAAATTTTTAGTGTTTTTCGATAACGGCGAATACTTATCAAGTAAATTGGAAATTATACTTTATTGTTTATCTGAGAAGAAAACATTGAACATGTAAATTAAGTAACCCAATTTCATTTCTTATTCAAATACTGCTTATAAATTTATAATAGTTCGTACACCAGCCTACTCTACAAAACAGTAAACAATGTAAAATTATGTAGGTCTGTATGGTCATTAAGCAGATTTATTGCACGGTGTTTGCAAATTTTAACTAACTCCAAAATGTTAAGGTTTTTGATTTTTAAAACGGAAAATAAAATTTTCAGATTGTCAACGTCTGTGAAAAAATAATCTTATTCCATAAAGTGCTAAACAAAATGTTAATTTTCTTTATTTAAAAAATGTAAGGATTAATGTTCTTAAAACCAAATTTTAAAACTTCTTTTTGTCTAATCTATGTCATCTTTAAACTCCAGATTTATTAAGTGGTGGTCTGACAGCTACATTTTTATTGTTTATTGATAAAATGTTACCTATTTTATTTGAAATAGGTTCAAAATATGTTATATTATGGTATACTAAGATGTTATTTGGTTTTATCTATTTATATATATATATATATATATATATATATATATATATATATATATATATATATATATATATATATATATATATATATATATATATATATATATATATATATATATATATATATATATATATATATAGGTATGTGGTTAATAGCTATTTGTTTTTTCAATATCTTGGTAATCTTAGTAATCTTAGTAAGACATTGCCATTTACTTTTTACCAGGCCGCCAGATATCTGGTCCATTTAAATAATATTTAATAACATAAAATGAAAAATGATTTATAACAATATAACTTGTTACAAGAAAAATGGAAGAATCTTATGCCACATCTAATTTCTGATAATCGGTTTTTTTATTTTCTTCTATAAAATTTCTAAAATAGTTCCCAAGAGGCATAAACCATTTTTTTTATATTTTTTTAACACTTATTTTTATACAGGGTGTAAAAAGTATGATGTTCACGATTTTAATGGGCAATAGTGGAGCTCAAAACAAGTAAAAAAAGTTCATATGACATATGTATCAAAACTTAACAGATTTTCATCTAAACGATATCAAAGTTACCAAGTTTGGTATCGTTGGTATTTGGTATTATTTCTGAAACGCTCAACAATTGGCAACTGTTGTCTTAATCGTTTATCGCTAAATTCATTTGCTTATAAAAAAAACTTAGTTTTAAATATGTCAGACTACAATTAAAAAATATAATAATAATATTGTTTTTCCTAGTTTAACATTTAAAAAACAATTGGCTACAGCGCTGGAGTTCGCCAACTCAGTAGTGAATAATTGCATTTATGCTTGGTCGCTGCGGCATTTTTGTCCGTATTTTATTTTTTGCCTTAAAGTTTAAAATATTTTTTTTAAACCGGGAATATGTCGATATGTTAATAATTTACGGCGAGGCAAACCATAATGCTAATCTAGCAGCTCAAATTTACCGTAAACGATTTTCACAACGGTACCAAAGAGTTTTGGAAACGGGATGTGTGCAACTGAGAAATCCTGGAAGGTACATATGTAACTGTGGAACAAGAGAACAGAATTTTGGAAATTGCGAAAGACAATCCTGGAACTAGTACGAGGTCATTAGGCGGCGAAGTAAACGTATCACATACCACAGTTCACAGCTGTCTCTTTTTTATAATTAGAGACTTTAATTCTTTAAGTAAAATAAAAAAGTGCTGTTTAAAAACTTAATAATTTGTGTTCTCTAAAGGAATTACAAATAAACATCTCTTTGAAAAAAAGTGTAAATATGTAAAAGCGCGCAAAAAACGTTCGACGTTCGACTTGATGCGTGATGAAGTGGGCGCGCTGTGGCCAAATTTTTTACACTTTAAGCGTTATGAAAATTACTTATCTTATTTTTTTTTTTTTTGGTAATTATTGTCCTTTATTTAGGGTTCCCCATAATAGACTACCTATTTTGATATTGAAATAAATTCTATATGAGATTAGTCAGAACGTTTTTTTTATATTATTATCTTCTATGGCCTTTGAGATTCGAATAAACATATTATTAGTCGAGTAGGCACCTGTCACAAAACTAGGAAAAATTGATTTTCGTAAAAGTTAAATTTTCTAATAAAGCATCATTAGGTTTTAACACATAATTTAATGTTAAGTTTTAATTCTCATGGATTATTTAGTTCAACAACGTGTTTTTTTGCGTAAAAACATAAACAGTAAATTAATAGAAAAAGATGAAGCGACAGTACATACTGCTAAAAACTCTAAAGAGCGAAAAGTGTTTAATGACCGACTTGTTTCACTATTTGGGGATTTAAATTGGATTGTAAGGTCCCCGGACTTAACTGCACCAGACTTTTTTCTGTGAGGCTATTTAAAGTCAAAGGTTTGTTCAACTCGTCCAGAAAACATCCAAGATAGTCCGAATTCCTAAAGAGGTCCGGTAAATAGATCAGGTTTTCCTTTAGTGGGCGGCCACAACGAAGCACCGCACATCGCACCGCACTTAGCATTGTACCTTAGCATCCGTGTGCTAAGCAAATTTAACTATTGAATTCAATGCATGCGGCCATACCGGCGCACCGCCCCTCGCTTCGCATCGCCCTTGTATCAAGGAGCATCCCACAGTAAATTGAGCTTAGTATTTTTCGGAGCCTCGCACATGTCGTTGGTTTTGTTTTTGAAGGTATTAGCGTGATGGATAAGGATAAATTAATTACCAGTGTGTTTACCAGGGAGGCGATCTAGAACAAAAATAGTAGAAATCATCATAATTCGATATTATTATCGAAATTGTGGAAAGAGCTCGCTGTGGAATGCAATAGAACACTTAAAGGCTGTACTGACATCCTTGGTTTATTTTTAATTAAATAGCACTTTGTTAAGTTAGAATTTAATAAAATATCATCCTTATCTGACGATGATGAGGCCATGTTTAAAAATAAAAACCAATTACTGCGGAAAACGTACTGTGCGCTGTGCGCCAACGTGGACATGTCGTCAATACTTATGTAAGGAGGCAGAGTGGCGATACTATGGTATAGGCTTAGTGCGGTCCGCTGTGCGGTGCGCCGTTGTGGACGTACCCTTATCGTATCATGAATCATTTCTTGTCAAATCTTGAAAAGTGCATTAAAGTTAAAGGCACTTACTAATAAGACGTAATTTTTAAAAGTTTGGATAAGTCGTTTATTATTTATAAATCCCAAAGAGTAAACTGTAATTAAGTGTAATGAAATGTTAGTTTTATTATGTTTTAACAATTTTACTATAAGTGCCTCTTATTATTCGTTTAACTATCTTATGACCGGTCCGCCGCTGCCCATATTATCTGTAACCTTTCAAACCATGTCTGTATCGATCAATGTTTTTATTTATAGAAAAACACCGTGGTAGAATATAAATATTAACATTTAGCTACCACCTAGTTTATCGGATATTCCTTGATGAACTTAAATTAACAAAGTAATCATAAACACAGGTAAAAAAAGTAGGTTATTGATATAAGAAATATTAGCAGACATTATTTTGGGTATATGTTATATTTTATCTAGTGGATATAGTTATTGGACTTTTTTATACACATTACGACGTAAAATTAATTTTATTTTTGTAAAAAAATTAAGACAGATTACGAAAATTTGGGTAGAAATATAGAGATAAAAAACCATATAAAAATGCTAGTATTAAATACAGCTTTTTTGAAATAGTTACCTATTGACTCGTTTAAACCAAAAACGCCATTTTTAATCTCTTAATAATGGCTGGGGATACCTAATAACCGAAACTTTATGTAATATTTAACAAATACAGACAATGGTAGTCCAAGATTTTAGTGTTTTTAAAATCATACCATTTATTTATTTATTTTTCTTTTGGTTTATGACACTGGTTTAACCAACTGGCCAGCTTCTCTCTTTGTTAATCGTACCATTGTCTAACACTTTCAAGAAGACCTTTTATAGTTATGTATTTGATCACTGCGTAATACACGATTTTAAATATATAAAAAAATAAAATATTCCAGGACAAAAGCACATTTAAAGATCTACTGCGTTGTTACCCAAAAATACTTTTATTAACACGTGTAATATTTGAAATTAAAATTAAGAAGTAAATAAATTCTAAAGCATTTCATTGCTTTAAAATTTATTTACTTCTTATTTTTAATTTCAAATATAACTTTATATTATTATAAAATATTTATATTATAATAAAATGTGTTAAACGTTTAACAAGATTAATTATACAGCCCACAAAATAAAAAAAGTTGAAGGTCCCAAAGACATGACCTTAAAAACATTACTTATGTAGACTTTTTAAATTTGGTTGCGATTAATTTTGCAGATTTGACCTTGAAATGCCCTTGACCCTTACCTAATGGGGTTAAACTGACCCCGGATTCGAATTTAGCGACCTGAAAAACATGGAGATACCATGGTTAAGTCTTTCGGACCTTAATTTTGTTTTTATTATTGGGTTGTGTAATTTTGCCGATTTGACCTTGAAATGTCCTTGACCCTAACCTGATGGGGGTCAAACTAACCCTAAATTCGGATTAAGCGACCCGAAAAACATAAAGTTACCTAGTCTTTCGGATTTTCAATTTTTTTATTTTGTGGGGCTGTGTTATTAATTGTAATTCGTAAATTTTTAAATGTTCATATAAAGGATAATTTGATAACATAGGCTGTCAATTTTATTTTTTATGGAAATTGGATCGAGTTTAAACCCCAAACATTTTTGGTAAATACGACTGTTAATTTTTGTTCCGGAGGTATTTTTGATCCTAGGTTTTAAAGACTACAAAATTTGTTTAACTATATGTTTGAATGTATTTCATTTTAATAGAAATGTTTTAATATTATTAAAAGAATACAAATTATTTACACCATAATTCCGCGTTAAATTTTTAAGTAAACGTAGCAATTCCTTGCTTTTTACCAGTAATTTGCTGAAAATAGCAAAGAAGTTGTGTTGTTTACAGTAACAACGATATACCAGGCCTTTTCAGTTACATTTAAATTAACAAATTTGTTTTGGAAAGGTAAAAGATTTAAATATGTACATCACTGAAAAGGTTTTAAATATAGAATAAAATTATTTATAGCAGACACCAACTGTTACATAAAAATAAACCTGATAATTACAAAATACAAAAAGTTAATAATTAAGTCAAAATTAAATATTATGCAATTTAAAGATATAATAGTCTGAATAGACAGTTTATAGTCATCTATACCAGCCGGATTCACCAAACTAAAACTGTGTAGGCCTAAATACTGGTTAATATTTAATAATTTTAGATTTACAATGCAACCAGTGCTAATTTCTAAATCTATTAAAAGTTTTTTTCCTATTAAAAATACCGTTGTCTATGTTTCGCCTAATTTTATTTAGCATAACTGATAATATTTTTAAAACTAAATTAAGTTTTTTATTTTATCTAAGTAAGTCCAAGGCACATAATATAACATACAGGATCTGTCAGAAGTCAGGTTGGCAGAAAGATAAATATACAGACAGATAGAATATGGAAGACAAGAAAGCATTAAAAATAGGTTTTTAATTTAAAAGAAACTTTTTCTTCTGAATCAGTGAGGACTGGCAATGGGTTTTTTTTGTGTAGCTGTCACATTTGTTAAAAAAACCGAATAAATAATGTAAAAATATAAAGCACCATTACAGAAATCTGTATAATTTAATGTAGCCAAAGAAAGCACTGGGGAGATAAAGCACCGATAAAAATTGCCCGAAGAGAAAACTTAAAAATGCTTTCATAATCACAAAGGCGATAACTATAAGAATGCAAAGTTACTGCATAAATTTGAATATTTTTTTTATTACTGCATATATTTTAACGCAATTTAAAATTATGATTTTTTGTTTATATTATGTAGTAGTAAATTGTTGAGACAAATATATGAGTCATACCAAATATGTGAGTCTTTCATGCGTCACATGGGATGCGTAGTGCAGATGGATTTATGAGGAACAAAACACAACATATGGTCTATATAAAATATATAACTTTTTTTTAAATAAAAAGTTAATTTTATAACTCCATGATACGAACCTCAATTTAATACATTTGGTTGGTATAAAAAGTGACCTAAATTTTGATTCCCATGGTTTATTTAATGTTAAATAAGTGTTTTATTATTTTATTTATAATTAACAACTTTTAAAACTTTACTTATAATTTTCAAATTAAAAAAAAAGTAATAATAAAATATCAACAGAGGAATTATTATCATTATTATTTTGTAATGTATTTATTTATTTTTTTACCAGTTTTGCAAATTATAAGGCGATAAAAATTAACTATAAATATACCCTTATCAAATAAATATAAACATTATTAAATATTATTTAACTATGATATTATGGAATAAGTTTGTCCAGTAATATCAGAATATAAAAATAATTACAGATTCTTTCCTTCCTTAAAATTTGACCTTTCATTGTATTTTTCACAGCCAGTTCCGGAATATAGCCATTAAGTTTCTAGACGACGCGACAATATGGCGAGGATGTTGTTTTTCTACCGCATCGCTACCAATTTATTTATCCTTTTTATTTTATTCCTAGGTTAGACAAGCCTCACATGGGTTCAGTGGTCTAAAAAGGGCGCAAAGAAAATTTTATTAAATAATAAAAGAAACAAACTTAAAAAATACAAATATTTAAAATATTTAAAAAACAAGAATGAAAAGTATTTAATTTATAAATCTACTAAATAAATAAAGTTATAGTATAAAGTATAAAGTTTTATTAATATTATTTTTTTAATGATAACCAAAAATATATTAGTTTGACTTTTCTTACTATTTGTTTACTTGTATCTAGGGACATGTTTTTTATATTTGCATTTCTAAAATATTTAAAAAATAAAGGTTTTCCTTACTTATTATTTATCTCTAATACTTTTATATTCCAATGAAAAAAAAGGTATGTGACAAAATCTTAAGAAACTGGCAGAAATATTTTAGTTTAAATATCTTAGATAATCTATGATATGTGACTTACTAATTTCTAGAAAATATTCTCTACACCTAGTTTAAATTCATAACATATGTATATCAGGATTTTTAAAGTGATGTCAGAAGCTGTCTTAATACTTCAAAAAGCAATTTATAAAAATGTACAAAAACATATTATAATTTTTTTTTGTTAAATATCGTAAATCCTTCTTTTGTTAACTAATTTTACAGATGTTACAAAAATTATAATTTAAAATCTACATATTATATTACATAACAGAAAAAATTCTATAAATATTCAAAAAACTTTAGTGTAATATTAAAACAACGTTTATATATTCTCTATTATTTAACATTTATTTAAGAAACACCAACAACCAAAACACTGAAAAAAGATTCTTAAAAAGGATTTTGCTTGTATCACTTGATGTCCATTAGACTATGATCTACCACAAAGTAGTGTATTATGATGGTCGTTTCTTTTTATAATTTATATTACCACCAGACCTTATTTTCTATTTTCCTGTAGTCTTTACAACAAAGTCATTAAGGTTCATACTCAGACAGTCTTTAGTATATATAATAAACAATAATAATATTTTTAGAAAAACGATATTTTTACTTCTTTTTGCTTAATATTGCTAAATATTAAAGTTGCCATTAATCCAAAGAAAAATATTGTACTAAATATTAAATTCGTTTTATTTAGTAAATACCAAATGTATTAAAAGTATGTTGAACAAAACGTTAATACAGCAATTCCCATAACTGTTCCACTTTAAAGCACAATCGTGAAAAACTTCAGGAAATTGAGACACTAACAGGCATTGTCCTCATTGTAAATCTGGCTTTTCTTTGTGTTTTTCCTCGTCGATTCGGGGAAATTGTCGTAAAAGTTGTAGAGAACGCCGAAGTGAGATCGTGGTGGGAATTCTGTTTTTCGAATAAACCCCTTGTGTTCAATAATTCATTATTTACATTGGATTAGAAGACCCTAGAATTTCCGTATTTTTAAGAGTAAAAATTGCTTGTATTTAAGTTTTTTAAAGTTTGTAAATTAGACAACTAATGGCATTTTATACAACATCCCTTTAATCACATTAATGAGCTTTTTTTATTTGCAAAATAAGATAAGTAATTAAAAGATAACCATATTATTCCAGTTTTATTTTTACCCCTCTTAAGAAGGGTTTTAACTTAATTGTTATAATTTGCGCCTTACTTTTTAAATTTTACACTTCGTCATCCATACAGTTAAGTGGCTAAGCAATGCGAGTATTTAACGTCATAAAAATCTATTATATATTAGACAACAAATATAAATACATAATAGTTATTTATTATACAGTTTGGCTGTTGTCAGCTGGCACCTTTGTACTAGTAAAATACAAAAGGTCTTTATTTTACCTTCTTTCATAATATCCAACGCTACATTGTGTTTTTTTTACATCTTCAACATTTACACATACACAACATTACACTTAAATTGTTATACCCAATTATTATTAATGAGCTTTTTTTAATTGCGCGATAAGGTAAGTAATTAAAAGATAACCATATTATTTCAGTTTTATTTTTACCCCTCTTAAAAAGGTTTTTACCTTCATTGTTATAACTTTCGCCTTACTTTTTAAATTTTACACTTTGTCATCCATACAGTTAAGTGGCTAAGCAATGCGAGTATTTGACGTCATAAAAATCTATTATATATTAGACAACAAATCTAAATACCTTATAGTAATTTATTATACAGTTTAGCTGCTGTAAGGTGGCACTTTTGTAGTAGTAACATAAAAAAGGTCTTTATTTTACCTTCTTTCATAATATCCAACGCTACATTGTGATTTTTTTACATCTTTAACATGTACACATACACAACATTACACTTAAATTGTTATACCCAATTATTATTAATGAGCTTTTTTTAATTGCGAGATAAGATAAGTAATTAAAAGATAACCATATTATTTCAGTTTTACTTTTACCCCTCTTAAAAAGGTTTTTAACTTCATTGTCATAACTTTCGCCTTACTTTTTAAATTTTACACTTTGACATCCATACAGTTAAGTGGCTAAGCAATGCGAGTATTTGACGTCATAAAAATCTATTATATATTAGACAACAAATCTAAATACATTATAGTTATTTATTATACAGTTTAGCTGCTCTAAGGTGGCACTTTTGTACTAGTAAAATAAAAAAGGTCTTTATTTTACCTTCTTTTATAATATCCAACGCTACATTGTGATTTTTTTACATCTTTAACATTTATACATACACAACATTACATTAAAACTGTTATACCCAATTATTATTTTAAATAGTAATAATTGTTATTTTTGACGCAATAAGGGTTTTTGATGTAGTCATTTCCACATTTTCATTATATTTTTTTATTGCTATTTGTTACAAAAGACACTGATGTACTAAAGCTTCCTCCTAAAATGTTTTTAGCAACGGCAATCTTGGTCAGCTAACAATCTTCAATATACCCATTTGTTACCGTAGAGGACAGCCATCCTTTGTGCTTTTTAATGGCCCCCAAGTATGATCCCGTGTTAGCCTGCACCGTAGCTGATAGAAATATCCCGTATATGAAGAGCGGTGTGCTAGGCCTAGATACTTGCAACAACACCGGGCATATTCCCAATTTTGTGTATGCCTACGGGTACATTTTTCTTTGATATAAACTGCTCAACAAAAAGATCGTACCATTGAATTTTTAGGCCCATTTTCAAACTGCTGTAACTTTTTTAAAAATTAACTTTTTTGAATATCTAAAACGAAGTTTAAAACCCAGTTATAGCTTTTTAAAGAATTGATTACCAAAATCTGACTCTTAGAAGTGTATCGCAAGCCAGAGGTTCTCAATTTAAAAACTGGCATAAACGTCTAGAGATATTGATATGACCTTGGTAACAACCCATATTATAACGACAAAAAAAATTATCACTGAAATGGGACACACTCGAATTTTTTGTTTTTTTGCAGCACTCTATTGATCACCCTGTACTCATGATAATATTTTTCTTACTAAAACTAAATGCAATACAGCTTAAAGTAGAAGAAAAGCGGTTTTAAACTTCGTTTTAGATATTCAAAAAAGTTAATTTTTAAAAAAAGTTACAGCAGTTTGAAAATGGGTCTAAAAATTAAATGGTACGATCTTTTCGTTGGGCAGTTTAGTTAATAAAAAATGAATTATTTGGTAATTTAATAATTTGGTATGGTCACAATAAAATATTATTCCTAACTTTGTCAAGTAAAGTAACATTTATGTTTCCAGGATCCTTTTAAAAGCTTTTTTTTATTCTTGTATCTTCCTGCTTAACCAAATATGTGTTTGAAAATTTTCAATACATGTTGTTTAAAAATTAACCTTTTGCCGTCTACATGCCGCACTTTGGACAAGATAGGAGAGTTCTTTGAGCGATATTTCTGATTTTATGTTAAGGTAAGGAATGACACTGGGAAATTAGCTTATGTCGATTCTTTTTTGCAGACTTATCGTTGTCTTTAGCATAGAGTATTTGCTTTACAGTGGCAAACATTTGTACTTAGAAAGGTCAGTGTCAAAGTACGCCATAATTTTGTCTTTTGTGCTCTTAATTTTCTTACGATCACACCATTTTCATTACAAATTAGGTGTTTCTTCACATTGGTAGTTCGATTTTGCAGGCAATAATATTTTTGTTATACAATGTTACAAAACAAATTTTTAATTAGGAACCCGTTTATAATATAACCGTTCATAAAATCTTGTATGTTATACGTACATACCCAACTTTATTGGTATCGTAAGTCGCTCGGCCATAAAAAACTAGCCCAATAAAACCATGCCATAGCCATTTATGTACTTATAACATTAATAGCTATTATAACTTATTAGAAATTACATTTATAGTTTTCGTTGTGTTTGTCGCTGCCCAAGGTTTACACTAAGTTCTCATTTTTAGTGAACATTACTATTATTAGAAGTTTAAAAACAAATGTAATGTACCAGCTTTATCTTATTTTTCTTATTATTTAATTCAAAAATACGGTTAAAATTAAAACAAATTTTTCATAAATAAAAAAATTGTAAATATTTTAAAACTTGCTATTTTTAAAACAATGATGGTTTCACCCTCAACGTTTTTTTGTCGCATTTGAAAGCGGCAGAACAATATCTTCGTTAAATTTTTAGCGATAAGAAACCTCAACAACTTTTTTTTATCAGGGTTGGATCAGTTGGACACCGTTGTTTGTGACCTTTAAAAATTGTAAACCTACGTCAAAGGTACTTAAACGATTTATTTCCAAATCTGTGTATAGGTCGACGTGGTCCAATAGGCCTTTTTAGGGTATGCTCAGCGCAAGCGCGTCCGCCATGTAAAAAGGCGGTATTATAAAAGTTTCGGGCACACAAGCATTATTACCTCTAATGTCAGTCAAATTCAATGAACAATTAATTGATGGTGCTTCATTAGTACATCCTACCATAGACCTACTACGGTCGTCCTCAAGGAGGAAATAAAGCCGAACTAGTTGAAAGGTTAGAATAATAATAATTTATATGTCAAGAAGAACTGTATTCTACTTGTTATGGTAATAAATAAAAGTAATTACAAAAAAGAATAAATAATTCCTATGGAGGTTCTAGTAACTTTTACCTACGACAAACTATATTATTTGAGGTTATGGCGCGAGGTATTATATTTATAATTAATTAAATATACTTATGACTAGTTTTTTTTTACACAACTGATAGAGTCTGAATATTCGGTTGTTGGACCATATTCTCCTTCAAAATAAAGTGAGCAAATATATGTCTTTATTAACATTATCAATTCCTTGAAATCAACCATCACCTCGTATACATCCCTTCACCCACAAAACGCATTTAGCATATTTAAGACAAATATTAAGGTGGTTTTGCTTACTTATTTTAATCAGTTTTCGACAATCCTTAAAACATGGCTTGGGAAAACTAATAAAAATAATATAAATTCTCCTGAAAGGATTTACTACGCGTATCACTGCCGCATACTTCATAAGAACAACGTTTTGTAGCCCCTTTGCCTATAGATAACATTATATATTTTAATTAAAATATTTGTATTTCTATTTTATTATGTATGCACAATAATTTAAATTGAAGTGTTTATAAAAAAAACATAATTATTATTACTTGTTTTATTGCTAATTTCTTTTAAAAACACGTGTACTGCTTATACATTTGTTAATAAAGTGCCCGAAAAACATCGCGAAAATTGGGGCATGCGCACAATTTTTTTTAACTATTACAAGGCCTATTGAATGGCCACTAATTTCTCTGGACTCAACACCATTGGATTTCTTTCTATGGGGGTATTTTAAAGAGAGAGAGAAAGGAAGTATATAAAAATAGACTAAACAGCATTAAAAACTTAAAAGGTAGAATAAAAATAAAAGTTACTTATTTACAAGCCAAAAGTATTTGAAGTGCAGTTGACAGTATTTACTACAGATTCGGTAAATGTTAAGTAGAAGGTGGAGGATATTCTTAGCATTTTTACATTAATTGAAATCACCACTTACGTGGGCTACTTTTTGTCGAACGAAATAAGCAGACTTCTACTTTGTTGTCAATATGGGATTTAGTTTTACAAGTACTTTCCATGGAGCCTTTATATAAGCTAGGTGTCCATTAAAAAAAAAGAGGTATCAGCGATTTTTTTTTGTTTTTTCTGAACAGCCCTGCATAATATTTAGATCTTTTTCTACTGATTGTACTTTTCTTTACAATAAAATAGCAATTTGTAAAAAGATAATACAGTAATTTCTTAAATGGTTTCCACTTCTAAAAATAATAGAAAAAGTTTATTAAAGCTAGAACTGTAGCAGCCTTTATCAACTATAATAAGATTCTAAATTTTCTATTTTTTCCAATTTTAACAAATGGTCGTAAAAGTTCCAGACGACGCGACATTGTGGCGAGATTTTAGTTTTTCCACAGCAATGTCGTACGTTTATTTACCTTATCAGATTAAAAGGTCCACCAGAATGTAATTTAAAAAAATATATGTGGCTGTGTACATTGTTTTTTAAGGGCATTTTTTGTAAGCACTACAAATTTTTTATTACATTTTAACTACAGAAATCGATAAAGAAAGTTATTTTAAATTAAAAATGTTTCATACAATTTTTTCGTAAAACTAATATTTTTCGACTCATTCGCGATTGAAAGTAAAAGTTTTTCGATGAAAAAATTGACGGTTTTATTGGGTTTTTTCCAATAACTCTAAAAATATGCATTTTATCAAAAAAACTGTAAAGAGCAAACTTGAAGCTTATAAAAGAACTAGAAAAAAATGTTTTTTTATAATTTTTCTACAACCATTACAGACGGAGCTACGGCTTGTTAATTTAGCTTTTGTTCGTCAAATGCTAAATTTGAAAGATTCAAAGTCAAATAGCGGGAAAAGTTTGCATTTTTCAAAAAAAACACATAAGGTCTTTTTTAAAGTTTATAATAAGACCTTTCTTTTAAAAACAAAAAAAGTTTTTAGCATGAAAATTGAGCAAGTTATGATAAAAATAAGGTCGGTCCCTTCTTTTTTTTTACGAAAAAACACTAAAAACAACCCCCTAATTCCCTCCTAATTAAAATAGATCTGTACCCTTTTGCAAATCTTTTTATATATGTATTATTTATATAACCTAGAGGTTTAACCAAATTAAAATGCTTAATTTTATAAAAATTGGAGCTTACAGTGAAAACCGTTTTTCTGGAATTTCGTAAAAATAGCTATTTTCTTCAAAATAACTCCAACAATACTGGAGATACGAAAAAAATGCTGGAGTACCGAACTATAGTTTTTTGGTAACAAAGACTTTTTATTTCATAGATTTTTCTGTACAATAAATATTTGACCAGATATGGCCGTTTAAAGCCTCTATTTATGAGCGAGCACCACCTTATTCTAGCCCTTTAAACTTATACCATTTTAAAACTAAGGGATTGATTTATTCCACATGTTCAGCTATGATTTTAATTTACGTAAAGTCAATTTCTATGTTTTTTTATTTTTTAGCATAAGGGGTGGTTTTTACCCCCTAAAAATAAAAAGCACAACCTAAGCATATATTAACTTTGATCTGGGTGAAAGCAACTTTAACTCCAAATTTTCATAAAAATTGAAACTGTATAAAAAAATCCGGAGGTCAGACACCTTTTTTCTCCCCATCCACTGTACTATATGTGCTTTAAACTAAACAAAACATGTGTGTATTACTAAAGTTTTCAAACACTTATAAATACATCACACCGCATTGTTCTGTGACAATTTTATAGCCATTTTAACTTAGCTAATTTAAATTAATTACAAGAAACTTTAACTAGTTAAACGTATATACTGTTAAGTTGATTTAACGATGACAGTTGACAAATGACATGAGTTTGTAGTGTTGCCACTAGATATCTGGGTATTTCAAAGTTATTTTTTAAAATATATTCATTATTTTGGTTTATTTTAGAGGCCTGTGATAAAATTTAATAAAATAGAAGATTAATATCATTTGCAATTTTCCAGATAGTAATTAAAAATATTAAATCCGACCTTACCAAAAATGGATATTCTGTGAAAGATTTAAACCACATTTAAGACAAAGGAAGAAGTAGGATAAAAAGGGTAAAACACAACAAAGAATGGTAATCGCTACTTAAAATTCCATTTATAAAGTCACTCAAACAAAATAACAGTTGGAATTATTAAAACATCCGTCTTCCGTTTAACTTAAGGAGCTCTTTAAGAAGCTACAAGGCAACAAAGTAAATGGATATGAAGTATCTAAGCCAAAAGATATATTGAGAACGTGGTAATTTTTGTTTAGGCGAAAGTTAAGATAAAAAAACAATAAAGGGATACAAAGCTATGAATAGGGTTACTATATGACATGGACGGAATCTATTAAGGTGTGGTTCCTTCCACCTAGCCGTCGCATGCGACTAACGCAATGCGACTAACGCATGCGAGCCGCCGTTTAATCAGGTGGTTTCTTAGGACCGCGGCTCAAACTCGCGATAGCAAAATTATTAGCGTAAAGGGAATAATCTTTGGTAAGAGTCGTGATGGATGATCTAGCAATATATTTATTGTTGGAAGAAAAAGAGGATGACGAAATACTATTACAATTAGCCAACCTGAAACATAGCAATGCCCCTATATATCCAATATTTCAGCAAAGACGCGATAAGGGTTGTTATACTACATTAATAAATCGACATCAGCAACAGGATAAAGTAAAATTTAGAAAATATTTTAGACTGAATAAAGCACAGTTTAGTATTATTCTTGACTTAATAAAAGACGATATAAAGTCCGATCCATACAACAGAGTTGAATATCCAATAACCCCAGAGGAAAAATTAGCCACTGTATTAAGGTAAATCTGTACAGGGTGTCCCAAATTGGAGTCTTATCATTAGGATCTCGGAAACTTAAAGATATACGAGGTCGGTTAAATAATGGCAAAATGCCTTCTTAGAACTTAAAAAAATTCGAATACATACTTTTGGAAAAAACCGATTATTCGCGATTTCGTTTTTATTTTTTTTATGACTTTATTTGAATGGATGTAACAAAATAGCTTTTACACGTCCATTGCTACTTTTTCTGTTCTACAAGATAGTGTTATTAGATTTATACACCGACGTTTCGTCTTTGAGCTGCCATCATCAACTGTTTTTTTAAATACGGCCCTGGATTTTTTTATTATGTATTTTAGGAGCAAATAATTCCCAAAACCAATAATGTGTTGCACTTATTCGAAAAATTTATATTAATGGCAATTTTCATAAGAAACCATATGTTAGAGAGAGTCAGAAAATATATTTTCGGCAGGATCTTGGGAAAACATTAAACTGATTTTTTTGAATAAGTGCAAAACATCCAGTACCTCATTTAAAAAATAAAGTTTTAATTTTCAACAATTATAAAAAACACCGGACATTCCACACAAAACAACACAAACAAAATATCAGACGTACACACGACTGCGACTACACTGCTTCTTCAGCAGTCCAGTCGCATCAATCGCAGTCGTTGACAGCGGACGCATACGACGGCCGCTCGAAACAAACCAGGCACATTTAAAAACATGAGTAGGAGTGCTTTGCGGCTAACGTAGTGTGTTAGCCGCATGCAGCGGCCGCGTGGAAGGAAACATACCCTTATTCTTAAAAAACAACATTTGGAAAAAAATGAACCTACGAACCCTAAATTTATTTAAGGGCCTTTTTTAGATATTTAGTGTGTAGGTGTATAGCACATTTTATTTAAAAAAGGATGGTAAGACACTAATCGCATAAGGCGTGTTGTTAAATTCATCAGATGGTTTAGCGCTGAAATCTATCGTGACGTCACACTAGATTACCTCTAGTTTTATCCTTGTCCATATACTACTAAAACAACGGCCTTTCTTTAGCGCTTTTCCATCAATTAACTTAAAAACGGCTTGATGAAACAGCTATTAGTGCGCACGATTCATCGATGAATTTAACAACACGCCTATATGTAATTCTAATTTATTCTGCAATAATTATTATCAAACGCATGTTGAAAAATTTTTAACCTCTGGAGATCTGTATTTGTGATATATTTATGTTTGATGTTCTATAGCATAAAAGTTTCAGCAAATTTAATACATTTGTAAGGGTTTTTAATTTTTATTTATAATCAATGATTTTAATTTTGTTATATTAAAAACAATAGTAAATTTTGTTTTAAAGACAGTGTGGACATTGAATTTATTACCTCTGCGTATAATTTTTTTGATAACAGATTTTCACTAGGTGCTTTTTATAAATATGTTAATTTATTTATTAAATTAATATAGAACAATAATGTATTTTATTAAAATTTAATACTATTATATATAATTAGTTTAAAAACCATATAAAATATATATCCAAAAATAGAAAAGTTAATAATAATACTTTACGTAGTTTAAATAAATCCAATTCAAAAATATTTATTATGGTTTGCATTTTCCAAAAAGATACTCAAAACCTGAGAAAAGTCCTACAAGCCAAAGGAGGTGAGTAAAGGTCGGCCTTTTTTCGCCCATCTTATTCGTAAAAATTCAAAGTTTAAATTTAAGCCATTTTATTGTATTCATAATGAGTCCAAGTCAAGAAAGTTTAAGGGTGTATGGAAGACCAATACTGTAGAACAAAATTGTCCAGGCGTGCAGGGCAGCGGGAAAAGGGGGAATGGCCCCGCGGAGTTTGCGCAATGAATAGTTGGTCAGGGGCGGACTTCCATAATTCTTTGTTACTATCTATAAAGTAGACAACATCAAATGTCAATTTCAAACATTCACTGTTTTTTTTTTAATTTTTGCATAAAATTGTTGGTTATTAAACGATACTACTATAGAATATTTAAAATTATTGTGTAATATTGTATTTTATATCATCTGGTATAATATGGAAAGAATAGCCTTTTATTTAAATGGTTTGTATTTTTACCAAAAATCTTTGTAAATAAATAAAAACACGATTTTTTAAAATAAATTTCAAACATTGTATGATAGTTTTATGTACTTATCACCAACCGCTTTTTAGGCATATACTTTTCACTAATAACAAACATTCATGAGACAGAATAACAGTGGTTAAAAATGTTTAGTAACATTTGGTATCTAGGTATCCATTGTAACAGTATCTGTTAAATATTATGTGTCTACAGCATGTCGAGCCTAAAAAGTTGATTATGTAAGTTTAAGAAACCAAAAATCTAATTTGTACTTTTTTTCATTCAATTAGAGGGACCTGTATATATTAAAATTTGCCTGGTCTGCCCAGTAATTAATAATTTTGATCCTTTAAAAGAATGTACTAAATTATTAAATAAAATAAAAGTACTAAATGTAAACCTTATTTCTTTTTAATAATCCACAGAAATACACAAACATTGTGGAAATCATCTAAAAGATAGTTAAGATTGCCTTACTTTTCTCACTGCTATTTCCTATGAAATTTTCATTTTCTATTATTCATAATTGATATATTATTATTTATTCGGTTACCTAACGTTGCGTCTCATAAGAAGCACCTAATTTTAATATAAGAAATACTTACCTAAAGTAAAAAATGGAAATCCAAGGGTATGTTACCCTTGGATTTGCAAGACAAAACCATACAACCTCTAGTCATTTTGTTACGATATTATAAGTAACAAACAATAAACACAAAATTATAGTCACAATTTAATAAACACTAATTACTAAAATAAGAAGGTTTTTATCAATCTAAAAAACTTCTGCAATCACAAAATATAATCACACAAAGCAAAACAATCGAAACTAATACGGCGCAAAGGGCACAAACCACAACGAAAATGACGAATAATGAGACGACGACGGTTGATGGTACAGCGCGGATATAGTTTCATACGCGCCGCGCTCCCCGTTGCACAAAAACGGTTCTCCGGCTCTCATAAAAGTATAATTTGTTGCCTAACTACACACTGATTTATCAGATAACACATTAAATTATTTCGTAGAATTTTGTTATTGCGCAGAATCGGCGGGGCCAACTCTGACAGTTATTTTCATACTGGGCTGGACATTTTTTGATCGAATGGGCCATAGTATTGGGCTTCCATACACCTTTAAACTTCCTTGGTCCAAGTATTTCTATTTACATCTACAAAGAATTGGTACCAGAAAAAAACCTTTAAACTTGCCATTTTTATTGAATTTTTGCATTATACACGTCTTTTGATCTTTAATTTTAAAAATTATATGATGGACTCAACGCACCAACATATTTTTTAACTTTTATATTACACAAAATAAGCTGATAAATAAGCATTTATTTATTTTGGTGTGTTCAGTCCATTACATAATTTTTAAAAATAAAAGATCAAAAAACATGTAAAATGGCAAAAATTTAATAAAAATGGTAAGTTTAAAGGTTTTTTTTTAACTTGCCAATCCGATTTTTTAAATGTGAATAAAGATACTTAGACTTATTATAAAAAATATAATAAAATGACCTTAATTAAAACTTTGAATTTTCACGAATATAATGGGCGAAAAGAGATCGATCATTACCCACTTCCTTTTAGCTATAATAGTCATATACAGGGTAGTCCAACGATGGGGGACGAAATATTACATGAATAACTAAAAACCTGCGGAAAATTCATATATTGGATCAGGTGTAGGACCAAAAGAGGCACATTTTAAAAATATTTTACGTTATACAGGGTGTCTCAAAAAGTTGTGGCAGACCAAACTTGGTATTTTTCTTATAGAACACCCTGTATATTATTGACCAGGAAGATGCACGTTAAGTTGCTGATAAATTTAGTAGCAAGTTATATGAGTCTAATGTTAATAGTTTTAGAGAAATTAAATTCCGTCTGAAAAAGTTGCTCAGTTTAGCGAGTTGTCCAACTTAATAAAAGCAGTTGAATGTAATACAAGATATGCGATCAAAAGCATACATTGTGGTCTACCTTTCTGAAATTTG
>JAHBCN010013673.1:0-24172 GCA_019359885.1 Listronotus oregonensis
TTTATATCTTTATTAATAATAATGACATTGAAATAGTAAATCAAGCAAAGTTTTTAGGTATTGTGATCGGCGAGTTCTTGAAATGGTCACCATACATTGAAATGCTATCAAAAAAAATTAAACCAAACCTGTTATGCAATCCAAGTAACAAGAAAATATATTAATGACAGATTTCTTAAAATCATGTACTAGTCCTTACTTAGATATGAAATTATTTTTTGGGAAAATTGGTCTAATGCAAAGTCAATTTTTAAAATTCAAAAAAGAGTGTTGAGAATAATTTGCAAAATGAAATTTGGGGAAACTTGTAGAGGAATCTTTAAAGCAAAATGGCTTAAAAATTATGTATGGATTTTAACTGCAAGAATGTTTGTTGTATTTATTTAAAAACAAGGATTCGTTCTTTGTTAATAACACTAATACGATTAACAATATTACTAGAACTGTAGATATCAACTACCCCATTTATAGATTGAGTATGACGGAAAAAAACCCATCATACACGTGTATAAGAATTTTCAATAAACTACCACAGAATATTAAAAATATCTAAAATTTTAAACAATTAAAAAAACAAGATATTTATTAAATCTGGCACCCTATACTTAGGATTATTTTAATATGTAATTGTATTAACTTAGTTATGTAAATACCTGTGACGTCATTTCATTTTGTGTTCCTATGATATTTATGTAAATATGTATTATGTAGGCTGATTCTAAAATAAACTATCTATTCTATTCTATTTTAGTCAGTATTTCGTAGATAAAAGTTACCTCTATTTTAATTTTATATTTAAAGTTTTTTGTTATTTGGTTTTTAGATTACCATATTTAAATCAAATATTTTTGTGAGTATAATTCGCAACATAGAAAAAATGGAAAAAGAAATAATGACTTCCAATGACAAAAATATAATAAAAATTTACCAGAAAAATGCTAAATTTTCCAAAAAAATAGAAGCCGTATTACTAATATATGGAGCTCTGGGAATGGTTGCTTATTATGCTTTTCCGATTATAAAAGACCAAATGGAATTTCGAAATGCCACACTAAGTGCTGAACGTCATTTAATTGTGTCAAGTTGGTTTCCTTTTGATGAAAACGTTAATTACTGGAAAGCGTACTTCATACAGTTTGTAGGGTGTATGTAAGTCAACATATTTCATAAAACCATTTAAGCAATAACTTATTGCTGTTTACAGAATTTTTTTTTCGGCTTATCCTAAACTTTTTTTATAAAATAGCAAATGTAATAGCGTTTTCATAACAAAGGTGCTATATTGTTAACAGAATTCAGCAATAGTAGATTATTTGCCCCAGCATGTTGCAAAAGTTCTAGGTACTACTAAAAAAGCTGCTATACCTACGCGCAACAAATTTTCCTTTTTTTAGATAAATTTTTTTCATTGAATTTTTAAAGAAAAATGGTTTTTGCTAACTTAAAACTAAAACTATAAACTTAAACTGTTTAGAAGTTTAAAAGTCAAAACAGAAGGTAAACTTTACTCTCTATGATGCAATTATAGTTAAAACGAATGCTGTTAATAAAATTTAATGTATAAGAAAGCTAAAAATTTGTAACATTTCATATTTTTACATTAAAATATTTTATACATTTTTGGATAAATGTTTTTACAAAAGTTTCTTTTGGGGCTTTAACACTGTTAATTTTTTTTTCTGTGACGGCAAAAAATAACATTTTATCTGTGTTAACAGGTATCAATATGTCACTTTTTATGAAATTACTTTTTTCCCAGTTATATGCATATACACATAATTCGTCGTTGAAAATCCGTAAAGGCGTATTTCGTTTTTTATAACTTTACACTGGAGCAATTAATAGAAAAGTGGTAATCTTAAATGCAGCTTCAGTAAAAAACTATTAGACATAAATTATCTCTTTTTTCACAGTTATCTTTATCAATAACTAAAAGACACTATAGCCAATTAAAATTAATGGTAAATTAATTTTTATTGTTATTGTTTACCATTTGTTCAAGATACGCCTGTATGTGTTGCTAATAATAAATTATGTTCCCTGTATTAATAAGATACGCCCTGTTAAATACAGATGTAAATACTCTAAAATTGAAACTTGGGTTAATAAAATTTAGCAAGCTACCTTAAATCTGCCACCTCGGCGATTCAATTGGACTACACCAGTACTTTTAAGGTTTTGAAGTGCTGTTCGGATCGATTTCTTAATGATACTTAATGTGTTCATAAATAAGTTACGGCACACTTTGACTATGTTTTCACTTCAGCTGTTGTACAAGATTTCTTTGGCACTTTTTTAACGTATTGCACAATAAATTATCGTTGAAGTTGCAAGTCAATTCATTTATAAAAGTCTGTGAATATCGCCTTCCTACATTCCCCACTAAATTAAGCACATTGTCTTCCTATTTTTTTTGCACCAGTCCGTATTGCAACCAGGACCCAATACCCTCTTTTTAACAGTTTTTTTTGTATTTATTTATATTTTATTGTTTTCTTTTATCTTTTATGCTATTATAGCTAAAAGTTTATTATCTTCACTGGAACTCATTCCTGACAAATTATTTTCGTTTTATGTTTCTGTGGAAATTATTGTCCGATAATACCATTATTAATTTAACTGCATTTTAACAACTTTAGATTTATCTTTTTTTATTGTTTTTAGTTCTCTGGTGTCTACACAATTTACAGAACCATCGCTTTACTTAACTAAAACAAACATAATGGTCTATTTGGTAGAACATACATAATATTTATAAAGGTGGCACTGGCTATGAATATGCTGCGCTTTGATTGGTTGATATTTCGAAAACAGCTTTATTGTAATAATAAAAAACGGTACATCAGTAGTGGCTCAAATTTGGCATAAACATCCTTTGTTCGGTTAACTGGAATGGAGCATTTTTAGTTTTTCGATTATACCTTGATTTGTTTTTTCCATGTGTTTTAAGGTCGAAACTTTGAAAACATATTTTTTATTACTTATAAGAATCATGCAAAAAATCGAAAAAATAAAAATGCTTATTTCAAGATATTTGAACCAAGAATGTTTACACGAAATTTAAGCCAATTCTGATGTACGGTTTTTTTTGCAGTAAAACGAAATTTGAAAAATAAACCAATCTGGGTGCCGAAATGGCGTCCATAACCGCGGCCTTAAAAACCTAGAAGATTCTCTTTATAAAAATTTTACTTACCATTTATTGTTTTTTTACAATTTATTATTTTCCCCTGTAAGTACACTAAATCTTACTAAAAAGAAACAAGAAGCATTTTTCCGTAGACACAGACTCGTCCGTCGAAATGTAGCTACTATTTACCGTTCATCATCTTCCTTCACATCTCGCGTACAGACAGAAACCGACATGCAAAATTTGAGATACGTCTTCAATATTAGCAGTATTGTTCTTGCTTGAATTGTTAAGAAAAGGTGTAAGTCGAAATAAAGTCGTTTAAGCAGAAAATATTTAAAAGATCTATCTCATGATACACATAGGCGTACTTATAGAAGTTAAAATATTTTTCCTTTATATTTGAGATAGGGCTAAAACATATAGTTCCGTACTATCTAAACGGATCTAGATTGAGTCTTGAGTCACGACTCTTCATCCCAACAAGGAGGCGTATCTAACCCACTATTGTCAATTTTTGAGATACGCCTTTACGTTTAAACAACGGCGAATTAAAGGTAGTTATTTTTTATATAAAAGTAATTTCCTTTATACAAAAAGTACAATTATTAAATGTGCATTGCATGAATGGCATATTATTTGAACTGTCTGGTATATCATATAACATAATCCATTCCATTCCATAGGTCTTGAATGAGCGTTTTCGTAAATGTTCCGCGATTTAATTCTATAACTACGCTGTAGCCAGAAAAAACTCGGAATCAGACATTTTTTAACTTTATAATATTAAAGTTTACTAGTAAGGGGTCGTCCATTAACCACGTGATGGTTTTTTTAGCATTAATTAACCCTTTCTCCCCCTGGTGACTCGTGGTTAGGCTTAAGACTAACCATCCTCCCCAGTAAAATCTGATTTAATTCTGGAAAATTGGGTAACGTGATAAAAATGGCGTGGCAACGGCGAGTCGAGCTCACACGCCGTTTTTCGGTTGTTTATAAATCGTGGGTTTAACGACAAAATAAATACACGTGATATGATATGATTGTTTGAAACATGTTTCAAACAATGACTGTATCTACCAAATTCCCTGTGATTGTGGTGAGGTATACATTGGGGAAACAAAGAGACCTCTCGAAGTAAGAGTTAAAGAACACAAAAAACATACGGAACGAGGTGAAACGTCGAAGTCAGGTATTGCCGAACACGCTTGGTCAAAACAACACCGCATACAATGGTCGGAAGCAAAAACCATTCATAAAGAAACCCACTGGAAGAAAAGAAAATTTAAGGAAGCTGCAATTATTGTAAACAACCAAAATGTATTTAGCAAACCTAGTGTAGAAATTCCGGATATCTGGCTGCCGTTGCTGAACCGTGAAAAGTCGGTCAAGCTTCAGTGACCAAGGGATAGTATATAAGTCGTAGTTTTTAGGAATAGCTTTTAGTTATCACTTGAAAACGGTTGGAGATACATCACTAACCGAAACGTTGTGTAACAGTTAACAAATAAAGACAATGGAAGTCCAAGATTTTAGTGTTATTGAAACCATTACATTGTCTAACACTTTCAAAGAAACACTAAATTATAAGTTTTCGAGGGTAAAATTTTTTTTTAAATATTTACTTACAAAGTAAAATTGGACTTGTTTAAAAAAATATATATTTATTTTTAAATACATCGTAAAAATGCAGCAATAAAAAATATGTAGTTTTACGCTGGTAAGTGTTATAAAAATAATATTTTACTGTTATTGCAAATCGCAAGAAAATTATTTTATTACATATTTATTTAAGTTAATTTATATTGCCATTTTCAACAAAAGTAACTTTATTAATAAGCATTCGTAGAGATTCAGCTTTACCAGCTGATAATGCTCTGTTACTATTGAAAGCATAAGGAATAATTATGGTATTGCGACAGCCACTAGTACAGTCTCTCTTCATCCGGCCGGCATTTGTTGCACGTTGTAGAATTGGTTAACTTCATTGAGTTGTCCTTATCTCGTTTATCTTTGTCTGCATTTTCTTTTCCTTTATCGCGTGTCTTTGCTAGCCGTTTCTTTACATTCAAGTTTCTTCAAAACCCCATTCCCGAAAATCGACAGGCTAACATCGAAGCGAGAAATCAGTATACTCAAACCATCTCAGAAGCAAAAGACCGTTTTAACAATCGAATAAAAGGTAAAGTTCTCTCTTGCTCAAATGGCAGTAAAGCTTTC
The DNA here is from genome assembly GCA_019359885.1 of Listronotus oregonensis. Taxonomy (NCBI): domain Eukaryota; kingdom Metazoa; phylum Arthropoda; class Insecta; order Coleoptera; family Curculionidae; genus Listronotus; species Listronotus oregonensis. The sequence goes on from JAHBCN010013673.1 coordinate 5,351, forward strand.
TGGTCCTTTGCCAAAAATATTAGTCAGAACTTTTGCACAAATTCTTTTCCACCCCTAATCTCTGCAGCAGAGCCGTTCGTCTTATTAATGATCCAACGCACACAGACAGGCTTCCTCTTCTTGCCCACCGTCGAGCTGTAGGGGATCTGTCGCTCTTCTACAGGTATTTTCACGGCTTCTGCTTAGAGGAGTTGGCCAGTATAATTCCTTCTCTGGCAGCTCCCAACAGAGCAACACGTAGTGCAACTTTTATGCATCCTTTTACAGTTCAGTTAGAGAGGCCCCAAACTTCCCGCTTTCTTCGTTCCTTCATCCCTAGAGTGTCACGACTATGGAACCTGCTGCCCGCAGAAGTTTTTCCTTCTCCTCCCAATCTCCAAAAATTTAAGTCCCGTGTGAACAAACTCCCTCTCACCACACTGAAGACACCCACGGTACGTTAGTACTGAGGCATTAGCCTTCGTGGACTGTCCCAAGATAAAAAAAAAAATTCTTTGTGTTTTGATTCTAAAGGTCCTATGTTTCTCTCGTTATCTTCTGTAGATATACTATCTCTATCTTGTTTGTTATCCAGTATAGACAAAGTTCCCCTTTCTTCTTGGTTATCTGCTTTAGAGGAAGTTTCTTTGTTATATTTTGGTTTTATTGTATCTTCGTGTGAAGGTCGTGCTGAAACTTGAGTACCTACTTCCGATTCTGTTGATGTTTGTGCGATCTTTATACCATTGTCTTTGCAAAAACATGCCTCTTTATTTCTGTCTAGGGTTCTTGTTTGTAAAGTTTGCATAGATCTAGGTATACCACTTATTCCCAAAAAATATTCATCACACCCTGAACCTTTCTTTTTTGAACCAAAACAACCAGTCCTGTTCTTTTCTTTTTTTTTAGGTTTATCTCTTGGAGAGCTTGTACTAGATGAGGAATTCTGCTTTTTTTTATTCTCTTGTTCCTTTTTTTTTGTTGCTTTCTCTTTTCCCTTTGCATATCTTTCTCCTTCTTCTTTTCGTTTTCCATTTCCTTTTTCTTTTCTTCCCCTTTTTTCGTCCACCTTTTTACCATCTGATAAAGCGGTAGTATCTGACGTTTCGTAATCATTAGTAGTTGTTGAGTCATATACGTTCTTTTTAGTGTTAGGTTCCTTTTCTTTTTCTTTGTCTATACTAGATTACAAACAAGATAGAGATACTATATCTACAGAAGATAACAAGGGAAATATGGGACCTCTAGAATTAAAACACAAAGAATGTAAAGAAACGGCTAGCAAAGGCACGCGATTGGAGAAAGATGTTAAAGATAAAGAAAAAGAAAACGCAGACAATTATTATTCCTTATGCTTCCAATAGTAACAGAGCGTTACCAGCTGGTGAAGCTGAATCTCTACGAATGCTTATTAAGATGCAAACCAAAGATACAAACCGACAATTTGACAATATTATGGCCGAACTGACATATCATAAAAGCGAAGTAAGGCGTTTAAATGAGATGTACCTGAAAATGATAGACAACTTTTATGAAATGCAAAAATCAACTAGTTCAAGTTGATCTCAGAGTAAAAAGCCATCTGATCTAAAAGTTACTTTATTTTTAAAGCAAACAGTTTCAGCTTCTATTTATTATTTTTTAAACGCTTGGTGTCTTAAACCTACAGGCTTTTTAGGCAAATGTTTAATTTATATTGTGTTTTTGTTATTTAAATTTATTTGCTTGTAGATGGGGAACTGCTTGTATTATTCCTGCCACCACGTTCTACTTAACCATTGTAGCATTTTCTGTAGGACAATTTAAAATACTTCAATACTATTTTATTAATTTTTCATCAGAATGGCAAAGATATAAATTGTATGATAACTTAAGTATGGAAGAAAGGCAAAACTTATTTTTAAAAAAGCTTATCAAGTATCATCAAATGATTATTGCGTAAGTAGACAATAATATTTATTATGTAAAACTCTTACTTACCTACTTTAGATTTCAAGATAACCTTAAAAAAAATACAATTTATAGATGTTTACATGTAAATCTCTCCAAAAATATCCTAGGATGCACAAAAAAAAATACGAAGTATAACCAAATCAGACCGTCACCATTTAAAAAAAAAATTATCTGGAAAATAAAAATTGACTGCTTCCATGGATGAATACCAAACATATAGACAAAAAACAAATATATAAATATATATATATATATATATATATATATATATATATATATATATATATATATATATAAAATATATATATATTTTGAACGCTCTTGAGTTTTTTTCCCAAAAAGGATAGAACAACACTTTTGAAATTTTATTTCCCATTAAATTTTCTCTTTAGGGTGTCCCAAAAGTTATGAGGCACAGAGCAGCAGCAGATTCCTTAGGTCGAAATAATTCAATTAACGTTAACTTACCTCATCACAAAGTTAATAATAACTAAGATACTGGGTGTCAAACTTTTAATTTTCTTTTTTTTTTGTTTTCGTAATAATTTCTTCACTAAAAGACATAGCGGCACAGAATTGGGGATTTGGGGCTCTTTGAGGCGAGAAATTCAAATTCGTCCATACTTGTGATCTTGGTAGTAGACGGCGCCAGCTACGGCCTACCTCACTTGTTTTAGATGACATGACTTTTTTTAAGCTTAGTATATTGACCTGTTTATTAAAAAAGAAGTTATTATAATTTTCTCTGCTCAAAAATGTATACCCCATTTAGGTCTCCAGAAGCAACTGTTTTCAAGATAAGCCCACTTAAACTGAACCCGAAATTTTCCTATGGAAATGGGTTTCGGCCAATTGTTTTCAAACTTTTTGCCCGTGAAAACTTTTGATCAGCGTGTTAAAAACTATTACTTTGCAAAGTTTGAAAACAATTGGCCGAAACCCATTTTCCATAGGGGGTTCCTTTAAAGTGCATTTATCTCGAAAACAATTGATCCTAGAAACCTAAATGAGGTATACATTTTTGACTCAGAGGAAATTATAGTAACTTCGTTTTTAATAAACAGGTCAATATAGCAAGCTTAAAAAAAGTTATGCCATCTAAAACAAGTGTCGAAGGCAGTACCTGGTGCCCTTTAATAGCAACATTAAAAGCATGAACGAATTTAAATGTCTCGCCTCAAACCCTCTTGGAATCCATTCCAAGTCGAGCAGCCACCCAGGAAGCATTACTTGAAAATGCCAACTGAGATGTTGGCGAAACGTCGTGAAAATTCATCTACTGATAAACGGATTGTAAATCGGAAACATACAAATATATATATATATATATATATATATATATATATATATATATATATATATATATATATATATATATATATATATATATATATATATATATATATATATATATATATATATATATATATAATATAATATATATATATATATATATATATATATATATATATATATATATATATATATATATATATATATATATATATATATATATATATATATATATATATATATATATATATATATATATATAAAATATATATATATATATATATATATATATATATATATATATATATATATATATATATATATATATATATATATATACATATATAATTTAAAAAATTTTGCAAAAATATAAAAATAAATGTAAAACTTTGACACCCTTGAAAACGAAGCATTTTAGACCACACGTTTATAGGAACTTTTTACCTTAAAAATGTTTTGTCCATTTGTTCTATTCGACCACTTATCATGGTATAGATAGTAATTTTCGGGGAAAAAATAAAGAATATAATTTTTAATTACTAAATAATTACTAAAATTATTTACTATTATTAATTAAACCAAATTAATAAAACTATTTAAATAAGTGGTTCCCAAACTGGGGGGCGCCCCCCCCCCCGGGGTGGCGCAAAGCAACATTAAGGGGGGCGCGAGAGCTCAGAAATGTTAATACAAGTTTTTTGCTTTAAAATAAGAAAAAATCAGTTAAAATAAAAAAATAAGATTTATATATGAAAACATCGTCTGCAAGCTTAAACACCAATTTTTTTTTTGATTTCCAAAATTGGCTTCATTAATGGAGAATAGTGACGACACTGCTAAAAACGAAGAGAATACAACATATATTTTACCTCATCTAGAAAGTCTCTGCGATGAATTCCAACAATATTTTCCAAATTTACATGACAATGATGAACATAAATTTGCCAAAATCATTTTAGTTTTAATATAAACATCCTTTTAGAAGAAATAAAAGAACAAGCAATCGACTGAAAACACGACTCAGTGGCGAAAAATGACTTTGAAAATTTGGTGATTACTACATTTTGAATAAAATATCTTCCGGTCTATTCTTCAATCGCGGAAATGGCTTTAAAATTTAACATACCATTCACGACGACCTACTTATGTTAATAGGGATTTTCTATTTTAATAGAACAAAAAAAAACGTCGGCTTGATGTTGCTAGTGACCTATGTTGGTCACTTTCAAAGATAAAACCAAGAATTTCCGACCTCGTTAAGGAAATGCAGCACCATACTTCGCGATATATTAGATTAGTGTTCAAATGTTACGTTTGTAAGTAAATGCCTATTTTTTTAGTAAAAGAAATGTGTCTGTATAGTCGGGGGAAGTGGGGGGCGCGACTGCTTCTTAATTTCAAAAAGGGGGCGCCATAAAAATAAGTTTGGGAACCACTGATTTAAATAAATTAATTATCTTTGACAATTAAAATACAAAATTTAATCTCTTACTATTTTCTATTTTATATTATAATCTTCCAGCATCATATGGCACAAAACATTTATTTTTATTAATAATATAATTTAAAAAGTTATTTAAGTTCCAAAATCAACTAACTACACTTGAAACTTAAACAAAAAATAAAATATATTTTTATAAAATTAATACCTAACAGAAATAAAGTACTAGCAGTTTTCTCTCCGATTCATCGCCTTATTATTTGTTAATTAAAATTACTTTATAGGTTATCCTCAAAAACAAGTATATATTTTATTTTTTAAACAAGTTTAAAACTCTGAACTTAACAATTGGAATGTTCTGTTTTATTTAAAGCAAATAATATAATTATTGGCTTATGTTAAAAAAAATTAACACTTATATATTTCACATAAATTAAAAAATAAAAAAGGACTTTTGACTCTTTCTTTATTATAGTTTAATTATTATGGGTAAAGTTTTATGAACCACTTTGATATATTATAGTACCTATGCACTTAGCTTTCCGGTTTTATTACAATTGGTAAAATTTCTTCATATGTGGTAATAAATAATTAAAAGGTCAGATTAGGATTTTTATTTATTTTAGCATTTTTGGTTTTATCACATAATTAAAAAGGCAATTAATTTTTTTTAGTATGGTGGAAGATTTGAATAAATGTATGAAGACTTTGACACTACTGGATTTTGCCTTATCATCGATTCAGTTGGCTATGGTGTTCTACCAAATCTTAAGTGTAAATTTAATGGTTTTTATTCATCGTTTTGTTTTTTTTAATTTTTTTTTTTCTTAACCGTTAACACTTTTTAAACAAAACTAAAAAAAACTAAAATGTATAATATAAAATCAACTTTGTTTACTCTTTTTTATTTAATTTTGCATAGATCATTAAAGCTGGTATCCTAAGAGAGTTTTAAAATTTATTAAAGTACTTAAAAATTTGCTGGTATTCGAAAGCTTTCCCAACGACTTAAAAAAAGCCCTAGAAAAACAAAAAAACCCTTAAGATGGCGAAAGATATTTGTTACGTACCACTTATGTTAAGCTTGCAAAAAACACATCTTAATTAAGCATCTTTTATGCCTATTTTTTTTACCTTGACCTAATTAATACACCAGGCTCTTGATGAGCAGCAATTATTGTCTTTTTTAAATACATCAAAAACCATTGGATATTTTAGGACTTTTAAGTGACTTTTATTTTATTAATTAACAAAAAACAGTACTAAGAATACAATTTTTAAGGTAAAACCGAATTATGTACCACTATGTCAGGCACACTATTACTAAGGTCCCTGATTTTATTAAGAGATGGGACAATTTTCAATATTATTTATATTGTTAATCTAGGTTATTTATGGCTTTTTAATGAAGACAGTTTCACAAAATAATAATTATTTCTCAGTAAATATTTTTCTTTAAGCCATTTAGTATGTGGTTGACTTAGAAAGCAAAATTATACTGATATTCCTAAGAAAACTTAAAAATGTGGATGCCATATTTTATAGGAACCTAAAAAATACTTAAACCAAAACATAGAATAAATAAATATAGTCTACAAGAAATAAATATGTGTGCTAACTACCCAAAACAAACATTTTTTTCTTGACTTGTAGTTTCAAATAACTTCGCTAAGTTGTTTCTAAGACTTAGACAACTTGCCATAACTAACTTTCTTTACCAAATATAGCAATTTTTTTAGGTCTTTAAGTTCCAAATTACTATTTTACTAAACAAATTTTAGGTGACTGGTTTTGAAAGATTTGCCGTATTTATATTTTTTTTTACATTAAACCTCCAACTTTATTTTTTGTATTGGAATGGTAACGAGATAATATTTCAGGTGCGTATAAAACATTTGTATTTCAGATTTAAATATTTTTCTTGTGCTAAACATACTAATTCAAGTCTGTACATTTAGACATACGCAGGATAAAGTAAAATGCGTTAGTGTACTGTAAATGTTTTTTTGGTATTGGTAACTGGTGAAGTGAAGGATAGCTTTGCCAAAAAAAAATTTTTGTTTTTTCACAAACAAAATTTAGTTTAAAATTAGGGCAGTTGTTTTATAGGTATTAAACTAACAAATCATTATGGCAAAATTGAAAAAAATGCTATATTATATGTAATCAAGTAATAAATATTCTTTGAAAGATGTTTCTTTAATAATTCAAAAGATCTAGCCAAGATTTGGCCGCCATCGGTTATATGGCATTTCTTCATTATAGTGTAATTATTATTCAATGCCAACAGTTATAATCCCTTGCAGGCAGACATCCTAGTGGATACAGGGGGTAGTTATAGGGGGTAAAAAGGGAAAATTTTTTCAGATAAAGAAAATTAGATATTCACATAATCAACATGAATGCAAAAATGATGATGGACAGGGGTAAACATTTGTTTGAAAGGTTGTTTATTTAATACCAATAGTTAAAAAATTTTACACGCGTCACCTTAGTAAATAAAGGGAGTGGTTTTAAGGGGTGCAAGTGGGATTTTTTTTTAAGTAGAGGCCGTCATCGATGATATGCTCAAAAATATGACAGGTAAGCAGGTTTTCACATACCCAAACAAAATCCCAAAAGGCCTGGGGATGGAAGAGAAGGGTAAAAATTGGAGTAAAAGAATGGTATCAGTGATATATCCGTCTTTTTAACCACTTATTATGAAACCCGTAAAGAGTAAAATCCAGAAAAGAAGGCAGCTAAATGGATACATAAGTCGGTAAAACGTGGTTTTATGTCACACCTACCTGGAAGTCGTTTTTCGGACGTGGGCGTTCGTAGCATGGTAACTAATCGATCAATTTTGACTAATAAGTTCTCATTTTATTAATTTATAGGTTCTGAAACCAAATTTACTGATAAATTTATAATATATCTATAAAAATAAGATTTATATAATTTTTTTTAAATTGACTTTTTACAATATATCCATAAATTTAGATCCGAAATAAAAATATAATCACAAAATCGGTATTTTTTTATATATCATATACCTTAATAAATAAACAGTTTTTGCCATCATTTAGGAAAAAAAGCTGTGTAAAGTAAACATAAAGGCAGTGTATCGCAGAGAAAATGTATTTTCTAATTTATTAACTAAGAAAACATCGAGGAATTTGTCATAAAATTGAATTTTATTAATGTTTTGAATGGTTATTTATGGATTAAGCACCACAATATAAAAAAAGGGCAGACATTTTACTAATAACGGTTTTTTACCTATATTTTAACTTATGTTTGCTACCCCCTGCGCATCTACCGTCTTTTCGGATTTTGTTTGAGTATGTGAATAGCTGTAATTTTAATCATCATTAATGTTGTCTTTATATAAAAAACATCTCTTCTATTCACCTTTTCTATCCACTAGGGTGTGGGTGGTATTGTATAAATACATTGCAATATAGAAAAGTTTGTATTGTTCGCCACTCTTTTGATATGCACCCACGTGTCCGCCTGTTGGGATATTGTTTGTTTATGTAACTACCTACTCCCCGACACATTTTCAAGCATATCATCAATGACAGCGCTTACTTGAAAAAAAACGCCATTTTTGCGCCTTTTATCTACCCTGTATCCACTAGGGTGTCCGCTTGTGAGGGATTGAAACAACAGATATTAAGTGAACACACATTTCTATTAGGTTGTAAATGTTGAAGGTTCCCAAAAACCCCGAAATTTTCTGCAATGGAAAAAATCTATATCATCGATACGGCCTTTCAACCAAATTTTTATTCCTTTCTGTCAACTCTTTTTAAATACCCACGTGACCACTTTTCGGGATTTTGTTTGATTATATGAATATCTACTCACCTGACACATTTTTAGCGGCTTTTACCTAAAAAATATTAACCCCAAGCGGCGGTGTAATTTTCCCTTATTAACTTTTGATTTCTCTTCTTTATTTTAAACTTTATTTTAAACCTGCTTTTATGGATGTGGCGATGAAAAGTTATATAAAAAATGAATTTTGCTATAAAAGAAATGTAACAATAGTATATAAAAGACAAGTAAAAATGTTAAGTTAAAATGTTTAAGTAAAAAAAAAGTTTTCGACAAAATAAATTAAATGTATTTATTATCTCGGTAATCTTATTTTCTAGGATTGCTGATAAACAATCAGTAATGCAATTATAATTAAATATAATAAGAAAAAAATAACAAATAGGTGCACTTTTAAACGTTATTTAAAAATAACAACCAAATAGAGCCCAAAATAATTACTCTGAATGTCTAAATCATCAGGTTGAAAATCTCACAAGCTCAATTCAAACAGCACCTGCAGAAACTACAGAATTTATTTCGTAAAGCCCCAAAAACACCCTGATCCTGTCCCTCAAACGAAAAAGCAAAAGCTTTTGCAAACGCCGTTGCAAAGCAATTTCTCATAAATACAGGGTGACCCATAAGTTTCTAGCTGATTTCAACAATCAATATTTATTTTTTTAGACCATTTTTTTTAAACGGGTTTCTCGAACAGTTGACACTCTAAATAGAGTTTTTTTACACATTAAGTACAAAAATCCATACCTTGCAAATGCCTTCCGTTTTTAGACTTACACATTCTGGCTCTTTCTTTAAGTTGTATACCATAACATAAATTAAAATATCTGGTTGTAACAGACTGATTTTCGCACGAGTGTTATTTTTTCGCTGGTCACGATTTCTAGGTTTGCTTGGGAGAACTCGTTTCTTTAAACAACCTCACAGAAAGAAGTCAGCAGCTGTCAAGTCAGGTAAACGTGGTGGGTAGGAAATTTCTGACCTTCCTGAAATTATTAGTTTACCAATACATTCCGTTAGAAGCTGCATTTTGGCCTTGTCGTATGGAATATGGCCCGATCCCAACCAGCATCTAAAGGTTTTATTAATATTGTAAAAGTATTTTTACAGTTGCAGTAAAAGAAATTTAAGCTTTACCATATTCGTTTTAAAACTTTCTTACACTAACTATAAGTAGTGTCCTGCAAGAGACAAATGGGCACCTTTTTATAGAACAAAAACAACTTACTACATTCCTTATAATTATTATGATTAACAAGGCAATAATCTTAGCAAACATCCATATTATCTTAATAACACCAGGTGATTTCTCTTGTTTTAAGATAATGGCAATCAGATAGTCAGACAGATTATCTTACGACGCGATGCATATTTTGTTATTAATTGCCTAGGCAAGCATATTTGACTGAGAAGTGAATTTACTGACAAAATATATACGAGTATACAAATATCGCTTATTTTGTTATTAAAGTCTAATTTTGAAAAATGTATTAAAAAATAATTGCTTATATGTTTATATTTTGGCATCTAAAATTCTACCTGATAGTTTGTCATTGTTTTACAACATATATTTTTAAGTAAAGCTATGTTGGCGGTATCTGATTTGCTAGTTGATTTTTTGTGGATTTGTTTATTATTTTCTTCTTGTTAATCAAGATCGTAAGGTTACGCTGGTCTTAGCTGCTTTAATTAAAATATGGATTTTGGTAAATAGAAATAACACTACCTGTCATTTGAGCGTTTAGACCTCTGTATAAAAACAAGTGTTAATACTGTAACAATTTTACTCTATTCATATGGTTAAATCATATCGTTTAAAGCCCGCATTAATTTGTTGTATAAAAGCTGTATATATACCCTGTTCCCACTAGAAAGCAAAAATTGTTCTAGAACCTTTTGCCCTTATAACTTTGGCTTCTAAAAAGGTTCTTGCAAAAGAACATGGAACTTTAATAAATTAGTTTTATTATTTCGGTTTTAGAATATTTGTTACATAAAGAGTTGTAGTGTTTTGTTTCTGATGTCTGACTGACTCAAACCTCTTTGGGCGTTTTATAAAATATTTTGGTCCAAAAAATGCCGCATTATGAGGCAAGTGTGCTAGATGAGATCTTGCCAAAATGGCATATTGGGTCTATTTTATAAGCTTTACAAAGAAAATTTTGTAATATAAACCTATAATATAGTTCATTAGTTATGATTAGTTCGATTTTTGGTTTTAAAAAAATAGGGTTGCGCTGAGCTGTCATTTCACACCAAATAGCATATTTTATTAATAGTCGTTTACGAAGACCAAACGGTAGAAATGGGTCGTCACTGATATAGTTAACTGGTTTAGGATATCATATTGTTCCCTACAAAGTTGATGGAACCGAACAGAGTACTGAGGTCGTTGCTTGTAATCCTGAGGATAAAAGTGCTGAACAGTACCTCACCTTAAGGCGATAAATAAAGCCAGCTTCACCTTGGGATACATACCCCAAAGCTGGAGAAAGGATAAAGTGACATTCCAAAGACTGGACGGCGTCCTCCAAAGGAAACGAAATCTTATCGCGCCATCAGCCTTACCTCCTTTCTTTTCAAATCTATGGAGAAAATTATTAATCAGAAGATTAGAAGTAAGTTTATTAAAAAAAACACTATATTTAAAACAATTAGCATACCATACTACAAAACCTGCGATCAGCGTTCACAAGAACCTCGTTAGTTATACTGAAATAACCATCTCAGCGAAAAAAGTACCTTTGTTTGCTTTTTATAGAAAGCCGAAGAAAATAGGGTTATAGAACCCCAAATATTAAAATTGTCCATGCTTAAATGCCGAATTATCAGCTCATCAGGGGACGCCACCGCCACGGTTGGGGCTGTAAAGGGATGTCCACGCAGTGGAGTCTTGTCGCCCGGGTTCTGGTCAATGGTGGTTGATGACCCCTTTGTAAGGCTGACTAGCAAAGGTTTTAATCTACAAAGCTACGCTGATGGCCCTATTATCACCATAATGGGCAAGCATGACTGCATTTTTTCTGCATGCAAGTAAACTACCTTCTTTTTTTCGTGTACCATCTCCTAACGGAGGTTGGCTATTAACATAGGTATGCGCACTTGATTTGCAGCTGCACGGAACAGTTTATTGGACGTCATTGAGAACCCCTCTTTAAGTTTTCTCAACCATAAAGTTCTTCTTCTACTCTGACAACGCCTTCCTTGAATTTTTTTCTCCATAATATTCTGCAATAATTGATATTTTGAACCTCTAATAATGTGTTTCTTTTTTTTTAAGCATTTTATAAATCTCTTGTTCTTTGTTCATAAAACGCAGCTCTTCGACACATGTAATAACCACATATTTTATGTGGTTATTACATTATATCAGTTTTTCTTGTTGGACTCTGTTAAACGCCTTCTTAAAGTCTATAAAACAAATGTATATATTTACGTCCAGACATCTTTGCATAAGAACATTTAATCCAAACAGTGCTTCCCTTGTACCCATTGATTAAACCATAAACACTGTAAAAAACCGGTGCACTGAGGAGGGACTAAACGTCAATCTAAGCAAAACCGTCAAAGTGCCATTCACCAAAAAAAGGAAGCTAAATCTAAAAGCTACCACGGGGAACGGCAAGACAATTATGCTCTCTAAAGAAGTCAAGTATTTAACCTAAAGCTTAATTGAAACTTACATCTAGAAAGAACTATCACAAAAGTCACAAGGGCATTATGGTTATGCCGTAGGCTATTTGGAAAAAACATGGTGACTTAAACCCAATATAATCTACTGGCCGTATATTACTATTCTTAAATCGATAATAACCTTTGCCTCCCTGGTATGGTGGAAAAAACAGAGAAAGTAACGACACAAAGTAAGCTAAATAAAATACAAAGGCTTGACTGTCGAGGAATTACGAGAGCAATGAGAACCACTTCAACTTCCGCCATGGAGGCAACACTGGATCTGCTCCCGATATATCTACCTGAGCGTAAACAGAGAAGCCCTACTTAGTCCCTCCTGAATAATACAGATGAGTAAACTGGAGTCAGGCAGACTGCTCTCCCTAATATATTGGAAAAAATTCAAACAGAGGCTCTGACCAAACCCACAGACAGTGGTGTGTGATTTTCAACGCTCTTTTAAAGTGGTAATTTACAGCTGCCAAACTATAAAAGAAAAGATATCACAACTCGAAACTGGCTCGCTGATCTGGTACTCGGATGGGTCCAAGATATGGCCTCGCAAAGCCCCAAGCAAAATATCCCACCATCTTTCAAGCAGAAATCTATGCAATTGATATCTGTGTAACCAAATATACCAGGCAAGGCCTACGAAGAGCAAAAATCTATATTCTATTGGACAGTCAGGCCACCTTAAAGGCTTCAGCTTTATGCTCCTTTGACTTAAAGCTCGCCTGAAAATCTTTCAACCATTTGGCCACAAACAACATAGTTACTCTTATGTGGGTGCCAGGACATGAAGAAGTAAGGAGAAGCGTTCGTTTTCTTTATTTGTTATCGTTGTTAAATTTAAAAGACTGTGAAACTGGATTATGTGCTCCATTTACTTGATGCTTGAGCCACAATAGACCGATCGGTCGCGGTGGAAGGGTGTTATACCCACTCACTTTAAACCTACCTATCTACCTGATGCTTGATCTCGTGTAATCTTCTTAAGAGATGGATAAAGGGCTTTCTATTAAATAATTTTGGCGCTTTTCGCCATCATCACTACGCGAAAATGTATTTTCTCTTAACAAGACCCCAAGATTACGCTCTGGCTCAATACACAAAAACGTCATCATCGGTTATATTGATTAAAAGTTTTTAATAATAAAAATAAAATGTTTTAGAAAAATAAAACAGTACGTACAGTGTACAGTATACAAACACTTGAAACAAACAAAAAAGAAAATAATAAAGCAGCCAAACACCTGTAAAACTAGTTAGTGGTACGAACTACTTAACGATACACTAGCAAAGCACCTGCCAAAAGCCAGGAATATAAGACACCTGTACTGAATAAAATAAGACGGATATATCCAGGTGTTTGGGCTTCCTCGGGTTCTAGGCATTAGACACGACTACAGTTTTAAACGTTAGAAGGCACGACCCAAAGTCGCCACTCTGCCATTTTAAAGAGCTTGAGTTGGCTAAGCTAAATCACTTGCAGAAAATGCCGGAATTCTGTTTGAGTGTTTAAGATGTATTCCAGCACAGGCCATTTCCTTAAGGCGATGCTTTAGTTCACCTCCGCGGCGGGGTCAGATATAAATAACCGCAGAGCGTTTAAGTTTGAGTATAATAAAACGCAGTAACATTTGCAGGAGCGTTTATTAGATCTATATTACTTTTAGTAAAATGCTTATATTTATTTCGAAAAAACTAGTTTTTTTTCTTGTAAATAATGTCCTTTTAAATTTGCACGAAAGCTATTATTTTCTAGGTGAGGCGTCGCCTCACTTGCTTCACCTACAAACCCGCCATTTCCTAACTCTTGGCTTATAAACTCTACACAGTAAAGATAAAAACTTTGTTCCTACAACAGTTTCCTTATAAAATATTTTTTCTGTGATAATACTGCAATACTGGGCCTAACCCTTAAAAAAATTAAAACTGTTTTGTGAGAAGATTTCTGTCTTCTTATAAAACTCTAGGCTTAGCTATAACTAGTTAAAGCTTCAATATGTAAGATTATATTTTTATTTAAAAAAATAAAAATGCATGTTTTAGAGTGAACAAGTTGCAATAAGTGTATATAAAAGTGAATGGAATACTTACCCCAAAAGCACTGTAAAAATGATGCAACTGGTCATGCTACGTGCTCAAAAACCTGTTAATCTGCAAATTGGTCTATTCGGAAATGTACAGTTAAGGGCTCTGTTTCAGGTAAAAACTATTTATTTTGTTTTTAAATTATTTACAATATATACAATATATTCGGCCAAATGGTTTTTATTATAATAATATATTCTTTGCCGAGCTGTCAAATCCATTTGATTATTTATCTTAGGTTTCCAGAGATATTTTTACTATGGGTAGTTTAAAAAATATTTATATTTTTAGACAGTATGGTTAATGCCATTTCTTTTGCATTCTAGTAAAAAAATCCAATTTTTCATTGAAGCCAGTCTGTAGTAAATTTTTAAACATTGTTTAAGTTTCTTAACAGTTTGAAGTCTATAGTTCCTTAACATTTCTTGGAAAAATCCAATCCCGGACTAATGTATGGCGAATTATTAAATTTACTTTACAATTAATGAAAAAAAGAAACATTTATACTAGAATGCAGAATAAATGGCATCACACCTTAATATGAAAATCACTTTTTTATCATGCTAATACAATGAGGAAGTTGCATATTTTTTTTTATTGAAAACCTATTTAAAATTCAGTAAATGCCCTTGAAAGTTGATATGTGCTTGTAAAATATTTTAAAACTAAGCGATTATTAAATAATTAATTATTTAAATTTTAAATATTACAAGGTCAACGGAAACGCTCTCTGATTGGTCAAGCCACGTGTGACGTCAAGATCCGATAAACAAAGTGTCGGTCCACGCTTGGCCCAAGCGCTGCCATTAAATCATTGGTTATTCCGTTTGTGTTTACATCGGGTTGTGGCCAATTTAGTGTACCTAAAGACGAATTTTTTAATTATATATTAATATTAAACCTGATTTAGTGTGTGACGATAGCCGCTTTAAAGTTTAAACGAGAGAACATGGATGTAAGAGAGGATTTAAGAGGCCCGGAACATAAATACTATAAATGTTGTGTAGTGCCATTATGTAGTTCCACAACAAAAACCGGCCACAACAAATTATTTTTTAACGTTCCAAAAGATGAAAAAATACGAAAGAAATGGTGTATAGCGATAAAGAGGGATTTGAAGAAAAGTACAGTTAGTGTAAAATCTACTTTACATATCTGCGAAGATCATTTTATTGTAAGTACCTAATATTTAACTTGCCTCAAAAACAGACAACATTTCTCAAATATTAAATATCATTTTCTTGGTTTTTATTTAATAATTAGACATAATATTTTCTTTTATTTTATTTAGTACATTAGCACTGGTGATACAGATACAAGCTCTTTATTAATTATTTTACTTTTGAACTTTTTGTGGGGGATGTTTTTGCAATTTAATTAAATAGTAGGAAATAAAATAACTAATATATTATGTGATATACATAGTTTTAAGAGAATTCATTCTAATACATATTTTATTTCTTTTTTTTTCGGTAAGACAGATACGGTATTATTTTACAAAATCTATTATTTAGGTTTTGGGGATTATCTTTTTACCAAACTTTTTACTTTTACTTTATAAAACAGCATTGCACTACGTATAGTATTACTACTTTAAAATAATGTTTAATTTTGAATACATACCTTGTAGCTTTTACTCCTTTTATCTCAGCTCCCATGAAATTTGGTTATTTCCCAAAAATGTAAACACTGATAATGCATCAATTTTTGGCAAGCTATCAGATTGCTCTTGGACAAATCCAGCTTCAGTAGAAGTCATAATAAATGAAGTCTAGTTTTTAAAACAATTATAACAGAACAATATTTTGTTAGCACAACGAAAGCAAATAAAAATGGCACTCAAGAAACACGCCGAACTAACAAAATCATAAAACAAAATCACCTTGATGCCACTTAAATGACAAGCAAAACAGAGAGTGTGACAGAGAGTCATTTTGACCGATACCGGATCGTGACGCCACAGCAAGCAAACCTTGTTTGCGAGCTGCGTTTTGGCGCGGAGAAAATTATTTTGAATTTCACCTTTTTTTTTATAGGACAACAATAAGTTGAATATTAGAAAAATATATGGCAATTGATACTTTATGGTTTCAGAAACTTTATCAGTAAAAAATAAAAAAATGTGCAACTTCCTCATTGTACTGCACTGCAACAAAAAGAACTACCAAAAAATGTATATATATATATATATATATATATATATATATATATATATATAATATATATATATATATATATATATATATATATATATATATATATATATATATATATATATATATATAGTTATTTTATAATTACAACAAACCGACAAATAAAACACCTTGGATTTTGAAAAGAAAACATTAGAGGAATTACTATCTTAAATATTTAAGCTTACTTAAAAAAAAACTCTTAAAACAATTTTATACAAAAATCGTTTTTATTGTTAAGTCAAAATAAAACAGAAACAAAACAAAAACCCATTTTTGTGTGTACAAATGCAAGTAAATAAAAGTTTTAAACAAATTAACCTAAATTGAGCAAATGGCAATATCCACTATCTCTTAGATGAAATGTACTGAAATTTAATTTACAAATGGATTGGTATAATTTAGTTACTTAATTTACGGAATTGACACCTAGTACTTTTTTACCAAAAAATAGTTCATATGTTGACTGATAGCTCAAGAAACCAATCAATTTTTGTATCCACGTATCTTATATTTAGTAATTTATTTGGAAATAACATATTTTCGACTTTTGAAAAAGGGCTCCGTGGTGGGCTAATTACATTTTCTAAATGTTACCCAACCTTGGTATGCTCGTTTACTTGCTTGAAATTAATTAAAATTTAAATACTTTTTTATCTTTATGACAGCCCATGAAAGCATATATATGGGCTATATGATAAGCACTTTATCGGGTACCGGTTGTTAGAGGTTCAACTGATTTTATTGAAACACGCGGATATTACGTTATACAAATAACTACTACTTCTGAACTACCCCCTTTACTTTGGGGTAATGGCATCCAAATGGGACTTATAATTCAACCACTCCCCACGACACTCGGTTTTTGCTAGCGGCCACCGGCCTCGCTTAACTTCTTTATATTTATTTAAATATATATATATATATATATATATATATATATATATATATATATATATATATATATATATATATATATATATATATATATATATATATATATGTATATATATATGTATATATATATATATATATATATATATATATATATATATATATATATATATATATATATATATATATATATATATATATATATATATATATATATATATATATATATATATGTATATATATTTATATATATATATATATATATATATATATATATATATATATATATATATATATATATATATATATATATATATATATATATATGAAAATATGGAATGAAAACAATTCACATTCATCTATCCGTGAAACTCTACGAACTAACATATATATATATATATATTATATATATATATATATAAAATATATATATATATATATATATATATATATATATATATATATATATATACAGGTGTTACTAAGGTATGTCATATTTAAGACATTCTGGACGATTTTAAGTCGAAATTTTTATAACGTGGGCCCTAAAATGTTTATTAAGATACAGGGTTTTAAATTTTTAATTTTTTCGTTTTCTTAATTCTTTAACCAAATGACCTAGCGTACAAATTTGGGATTGGGGTTTTCGAGGCGAAAATTTAAATTCCCACGTTTTTGATTTTTAGGGGGCCCCTTAGCTTCTCATTGTTTGATTCGTATTTTTTTTAAACTTGAATATTGACCTGTTTATTAAAGAATAAGTTACATAAATATCTGCATCAAAAGTATACTTTATTTGTTCTGGGAGCATGGTTCTCGAGATAAACACACTTTTAAAGGATCCCACATTTTTTATGGAAAATGAATTTTGGCCAATTGTTTTCAAACTTTGCACAGTGGTAGTTCTTAACACGGTGATCAAAAGTCCCTTTTTTGGGGAAAAACCCGAAACGCTTCCAACCCCCAAAATCACCCTCAAAAGTCACTGGGGAATTGGGGACCTTTTAGGGTGATTTTTAGGGGTTGGAGGCGTTTTCCTTTTACCTGAAAGACTTGATCATCGTGTTAAGAATTTTCACTATGCAAAGTTTGAAAGCAATTGGCCAAAATTCAGTTTCCATAAAAATTGTGGGATCCTTTAAAGTGTGTTTATCTCGAGAACCCTTCCAGAGACTTAAATAAAGTATACTTTTTTGATGCAGATGGATTTATAGTAACTTATTCTTTAATAAACAGGTCAATATTCTAAGTTTAAAAAAGTTACGACATCTAAAACAAGTGAGGGAAAGGGCCACTGGCGTATAAAAAATCAAAAAGTGGACGTTTAAATTTCTCGCCTCAGAAAACCCCAGATCCCAAATTTTTTACCGCTAGCAGGGTTAAAAAAATAATTAAAAAAAAAAGCAAAAATTAAAAAAATTTCCCCTGTATCTTAATAACTAAATTTTCCCCGTTTTTAAACCGACTTTAAAAATCGTCCGG
>JAHBCN010013674.1:0-24370 GCA_019359885.1 Listronotus oregonensis
ATATATGTTGGCCTTTAAAAAAAAAATCGATTTTTTTCAATTTAAAATGATCCAAATATATTCTTTTATTTTGAACACCCTGTTGGCATCTTTAAAATTCCGTTGCATATTTTTTTACGTCATCTTCGAATAACCCTTTTAAATATGAGTGATCTACCTTAAAAATAATGGCGTTTTCCCGTTTTTTTTGCAAGGGAAAAAATTAAATTTTTTTTAAAAAAAAAAATTTGGAAAACTATTAGGTTTAGGATCTTATTATTAATAAAAAATTGAAGTTTTTAAAAGGAATTAAAAAAAAAAATTTAAAAAAGGGGTGTTTCAAAAAAAATGTATTTTTTTTTTCGTCACTTTTTTAAACCCCCCTTAACAAAATAATTTTAAATTGTGCCCCCCAAGTCTTTTTTTGTATTTACTATTTTCTAAAAATTTTGAAACCAATGAAATAATGAACTTTATTTTGGCCCCCTGTTTTGATTTTGTTTTAAAATTTTGGGTTTTTTTAAAAATTTTTTAAAAAGGCATTTGTTTAAAAAAAAAAAGGGATGGTTTTTTAAACTAAAATATCTTTAAAAAATTATTTTTTTTTTTTTGTTTTAATCAGAACAAATTATTTTAATTCTATCAAAAATACTTTTTACATCTCCCTTTATTACCATTATTGGGTGATTAGTGATTAGAGTTAAAATTTGGGTATCTGTTTGTATGTGTAGGTTTTCTGTAAATTTTAGTTTTAAAGTTATTTACATTTTTTTTATTAGAATATAAGAAAAGGAATTTGTGAGTTTTGTTATTTTACTAAAGTGAAATGAATAGTGGGTTCTTGTGTATTAATGTGTCTTAAAACATTATTTAGACAATTTTCGTCATGTTGATAAAAAAAAAAAAAATTATTCTAAATATCCCCAAACTAAAGGTTCATAATTATAATTTTGTAAAAAAAAAGGAAAAAAAATTTTCCAAAAAAATATTATTAAATAATGGTGAAAAAAGGGAACCCATGGCCATGCCGAAGTTTGTTTATAAAAGTCAGTGTTATATTGGAAATATTTGTTTTTAGAAAAAAGGTAATAATTCAATAATAAAGTTTATGTTTAGTTTGGTTCTTTCGCCGGGTTGTACGTCATTTTCCAATTTATTTCTAACAATATTTAATGTTTTATCGACAGGAAATTTGTGAATAAACTTACAACATAAAAAACTTACCAAGGTGTTATTTGGGTTTTGTAAATGTGTCTTAATTTTTCTAGAAAATGTTGGGAATTTTTAATGTATGAGTCAGTATTGTTTACTAAAGGATCTTAAATAGTAAGTAAAAATTTTGCTAATGGATGGGTATGTGAGTTAATTCAACTAACTATAGGACGTAATGGTATATCAGATTTGTGTATTTTTGGTACTCCATAAAAGTGTTGAGTTTTACTGTTACGGGGGGTAACTGTAAATTTTTCTCTATCTGTAAGGCTGTTTTTATGTTTTTTTTTAAATGTTATATATTTGTCTTTCAATAGTTTTAGTTGGATCATTGTTTATTTTTGTATAATTACCATCATTTAAAAGAGAAATTTTTTTTATTATCATACATATCACGGTCTATTATTACTGTTGCATTACCCTTATATGCAGGAATTTTTTTATGGTATTGTCGGTTTTCAATGATTGTAATGCTTTTTGTTAAATATATGTTAAATTTTGTTTAATTGTAAAAGGTTTTTCTAAAGCAATTTTAATTCTAATTCTTAATTCATCTTGGTGTTATATTGGTAAGTTTTGACATGTTTCTTCAATGCACGAAATAATGTCAAGCTTGGGAACTGTTTTGGGTGTAATTGCAAAATTTAAGCCTTTGGAAAGAACAAGAGTTTCAGCATCTGTTAATTCTTTTTTAGATAAATTAACCACAGTTTTATTAATTATCTTATTATTTCTTATATTAAACATTTTTGAATTTAATTTTTCCTGCATTAATTTATTAAATTTATTTTTATGTATTTTTTTTGAATTTGAAAATTTATTAAATAACTATTATAAACACATTTACAAATGTGATTAAAATCAAAAATATAAATTTGATTTTGTAAAATAGATTTTAAATTATTAATCTTTTCTAATAGATTAGTTATGAAATTGTAATATTTCACGTAACATAGCTTTGCTTGCTTTTTCTGAAATAGTATTTTCTCTTTAAGGAGCTTTTAGTCTTAAACCTTTTGGTATAATATTGTTATTTTTACATTATGTTTCATGTAAAAACGTTAAAATATTCTCAGAATGTCCTAATTTTTTGTATTTATTTTCTAAATCTCTAAAAATAGAACATTATAAGACCTACCTGAATTGTAAATATGTTCTATAGTTCTGTGGCGGATTAATGGACCGAAGAGGTTCCATTTTCCAAAAACTAGTAAGGCGAGTATCCCAAAGAAAACAAACCGAAACATGAATCCGCCACAAACTATAGAACATATTGAGTATTATTACTATTATAGTCCGTCTCAAAGTATATCGTTATGGCTTTTGACGGACAATACCCCAATAAATTTTAACGATTTTATTACTATTGTTATTGGGTAAACCCATTATTTCATAATGGCAGGGGTGGGCCAGTATTTCTTGAGTATTGCCATTAGGTATATTCAACTAATATTTTATGGCAGTGTCGATTAACTTTTTACTGTCGTTTCGAAAAAGTTGTTTTACAAGAATATAACTATGTCGCGTCGAAATCATTTGTATTAGATGCAAAACGGTTGTGAAAAATGTGTATGAAACTTTAATCAGTAAAGGAATAATTAAACAAAAGCTTTAAAAGAAACCTGTCTACTTACAAAAACTCCTATAATCGATAAGGGATATTATATTAGTGAAGAATTGAACAAAAGAAAAAACGTAGTGTTTTAATCTCACCTATAGACACTAGTGATCAGGACCTAATAAGAAGGAAAATATATTGTTTTATGAAAGCGGAGTTGTTCCCAACTTATAAACGAAGCTAGACAAGCGAAACCAAATAAATATTAGCCTCCACCCTTTATAGGGTTTTAAAATGGAATTTAAATACCCAAAATAGACAAAAAAGGGAGTAATAAATAAAAGATTACCCACTTAGATTTAAACCCTTCAAGAAATTAAAAGATATGGTTGAAAACAGATCCATAATTTACCTTAAAGAAACATGGTTCATACCCGACACTTCCAAAGGGTGGGTTGACCAGTCAAAACTGTCGACGAAACACCTTAAATAAAGGAAAACCATTACCATAATACACCGGGTTCAGAAGCGGATTTGTCCCAAACTGCTTGCGTTGTTTTAAAAGAATATTGGTTTTTGTTGGTTTTAAAGGTAAAGTGCGAATTTTTAAAAAAAGGTTTAAAATTATTTTTAAAAAATATTCCAAAAAAGTGTTATTTTCATGGATAACGCAAGCTACCACAGCCGTCTGCTACACAAAGCACCAGTTTAAAAAGTTAAAACTGAAACCCAAAGAATATTTTTTTAAAAAAAATATTTATTTTGAATTTAGAAAAAAAGCGCAATTTTTTGGGGGCCTAAATTCATATGAAAATTAAAAAAAATATGTGAAAAATTTGGCTGAAGGGGGTGGGCATACTGCTTACGTCGTCCTCCGTATCACTGGTTTAACTAAAAGGGATTTGGGGAAACCCAAAGGGAAAATCAAAGATCAGAGCAGAAAATGTTACACTACTTTAAGTCCAAGTGTTATAAATTTGATAAAAATGTAATTACTAACATACCAGTTGAAAAGGGGAAAAATTATACTAAATTTAAAATTAAGGATTCACATTTCTATACAAAACAAAAATTATTTAATCTCAATGATCACTCTGATATGAAACAGAATTAATTAAAATATTTAGTTTAAAAAATTTAATTTTGTTAGATAATATAGTTATAAATTTATTAAAATTTTTTCATTATTTAATTTAATGTAATTTTAAGATTATACCACCTAAATAAATAATAAATTTTAAATTTTTTATTATTAGGTCCGTCCCTAGTTTTCCTTTTAAACCCCAATCCGCAGTTTTATTTCGGGTTAAACCAATGAAGCCAAAACTAACAGGGGTTCTTAAGACAAACTATACACAAATGCACCTTTTAAAGCAATTTCGCCGCCCTCGTCATTAGCCTCGCTACTAATAATCATTTAACACTTCTACTAATATTCGGTGCTCTTTTCCCTTAAAATAAGCATACAATATAAATAAATTATTGTTAAATTTGTCCATGTAACGGGACCTTTATAATATGTAAATATTCAGTGGCCAGATTATTTAAAAATGAAGCAATTAAATTTATACTACAATTTGCCAACGCTTAAAACAATAGCAATTGTTTGGCTTATTAACATAAATATTTCATGTGGGTAAGTATTATTTTCGTTTCGCGGGTACGAAAATAATTTTTTAAACGTAAAAAACCAGCGTAATGAAAGCAGGTCTAGACTATCAAGGTCGGCAATCAATTAGCAGATTTAAAGAAGAAAAAAACATTATTAATGATTGCATTCGATGTACAGGACTGGTTCCGAAATGAGGGAGATACCGCTTAAGATTAACCGGTTACGGTAATACCGAGACATATTTTTTCATTGGCAGAACATTATTTTCCCAACTCTGTGTTCAGAGGCCGTCGTCGTGGTTGGGCCCAGTAGGATCTTTTGGAACATGCGCTAGAGTTGCTGGTTATCAGCAACTCTTTTGGCTAGCGTATGGAACAAGATCCGAAGCTAAGATGAACACAAGGCTTAACTCAAGGTTTAAACCGTGCTGATAAGTGTATGACATCCTGTGCCTTAAACAGGTTCTTTAAGGGGCCTCTGAGATACAGGGCGACCTCTTAGAGTATCAGCCTTACTGCGGTAATGCGGGGCTGCCGTGGTGGACTATTACTTCCCTAGTCCAAACATGGGAAAAAAGTGACAAAGGTGGCTGACCGAAACGGATAGATCCGTTTCGAGAGGTCCCCCAAGGACAAGCAGAAAAAAGGTGAGGTAAAGAGCCTAACCCGGGGCTTTTGAAAATGCCCAACCGGGCTTAGGAAGGGTTCCCTAATCCAAACAGAAGGCGGACAGAACCGCCTTTAAAGAAAAAGGGGGTTCCTGGCTTTAAACAGAAGCGGTGGGGCCGTTTTTGGGTAAGCCGGAGATGCGGCCTAGAAGAAAACTGGTTCCTGTAACAACCTGGTAGCTACCCGTCACTAGACCGGAAAAGAGGGGATGACGAATCTATTTCTGCTCGTCATATTCTCCAGAGACAGGGACACCAGAACACATCAGAACACATTTGCTCGTGTCCGTCGAGTAAGAGGAGATGTAAGAACTTTTCTCTCCAATCTTGGTTTTGGCGGTTTAATCCTCCATCCCCGGAACCCATATAGGCAGGTATAGTTTGTCCATGCTAACATTTTTGGGGTTTGGGTTAATGAATTGCTATTTCAAAAACAAAATCACAATCAGCGTCAAATTGCTGATTGACGCTTATCCCCCATAATGGATTAAAAGTTTCAATGTTTCTATTAATTTTTTTTTTTTGTGTTATTTCGGTTTAAAAGTAATAAGTGAGATTAAAATTATTGTAGTTTTTTTTTGGGGGACTATTGGTATTTTTTATATTTTATAATTTATTTTATTTTGGCCTAAGTTTAAGTTGTTTTTATTGGTTTTAAGAAAAAACCACTAGAATAGATATATTACTTATATATTATATTAAAAGTAACTAAATCTAAAACATCCTTAAGGTTCTTATAATTAAAAATGAAAACATCTACATCATTTTATCCTACTGAAAAATTCAACATAACTAGAGATCGTGCAAACACATATTTTAGTGTTGTAAATGATGTATGTATTTTTCACAATTGATGCAAATATGTTTTCATCACCATTCCATCAACAATTAAACAACAATATTCATGGTACATAATTATTTAGGTAAAATAAAAAAAATAATAATAAGACAGCTTCGACTGCAATTTATTCCCTTTTTTATGGGATCCACATTATTAGTATATTAATAAGGTAAACGGTAATTTAAATTCTACTTTTTACTTATTTGCTTTTCTTTATTAAACCACCTTCCTTTTTAAAAAATAAATATTAAATGACTATTTTATTTAAAACATTACATCAATGGCCACAGGGGTTGCCAAAATGCTTGACTCACAAGCACCATTTACATAGGTTAAAACGCCAAACCTCCCACTTTGGCTGCTCCCTTATTTTAAAAATGTCTAGACTAGTATCTGCAGAAAAACGTATGCAGATTGCATACGTTTTTCTGTTTTCATTGCATACGTTTGCTTTTCTCATAAAAACCCCCGATGGATACTACCACTTCTAAAGCCTAAAACATGACCTTCAACGTTTTTGATGAATTTATTTTATAAAATATAAACATCTTATTGTGTTAATGATACTCTGAATAAATAAATGATTATTACTGTTTTATTTATTTTATTATTTAATATAGGAAGCAGCTAAAGAAGTTATATCAGATGAAATAAATCGACTTATCTTCAGGCATCTTTAAAAAATAGTAAGATTGCATAATAAGGGATATTAAACCATCCCTTTTAGTGGGATTTTTTCTCAGAATATTTCAATTCAACTGTAAAATTAAGAAATTTCCTACAAATATAACAAAACATAACAGGTCTGTTTGTTATTCAGAAATAGTGGACACTATTTTACTTTTTTTACGTACCTAAGCGCTCTTATTGAAGGTGTATTTTAGAACTAATAATTGTAAGTGTGTAGAAAAAGTGTAAAATAGTGTAAACTATTTCTGAATAACAAAAACTTAATAAATAACTATTAATCTGCACTATATAGGTTCGTTCTATTGGCAGTAATGCTATAAAAATATAGGCACTGCTACAGATTCCTTAAGTTCTTTTCGATGAAGCAGAAACGGAACTTTTGATTTTGTGGCTTAGCGAAAATAATAATTTTTAATAAAATATTACTGCCAAACATTATGCTTTTACAATTCATGCAAATATATGAACCCAAAAAAAAATACTGATAAATTTGGTTATTGTAATCTAACAACAATTTTTTTAAGATATTAGAATTTTGAAACTCCCTTTCCTCAGTACGGTCCTGACAAAAATTCTTATGTCAGCCAACTTTATTCCGAAAAACAAAATTTACTTACATGTAGGGGTATTCGCATTGCCAACGTTAAAAGGTTAGCTTAGATAAACTATATTAACTTTTTTCCAGTTTATGTATAGCAGAATTGCGGACCAAAAATTCTCGGAATAAATTTAATTTGATTAAGCCATGGCAGAATTGCGGTCTAAACGGAAAAGTTTACTGTTCCTACATTTTTGATTTATATGGTCTGAAATATAATTGGGGAAAATAAAATGGCGCTTTAACTAACCAGAACTAACCATGACCGACCAGAACTATGGGCTTTTATATTTGTCTAAATTATCCCCACGTAGAAGTTATTAACAAAATTTTAATCATTTTATTTGGTTTTTTTCACGTCTAAAAATATAATTGGAAAATAAAAGCCGCTTTAACTAACCAGAACTAATCATGACCGTGCTTCTGAATTTGTCTAAATTATCCCTACGTAAAAGTTTTAAAATTTAATATTTGGCTTTATTATGCCCCAAAAGTAAAAAAAAAGTTTTATCTCCTTCGGACCAAGTCAGGTAATCATTTATTACCTGGAAATTTTATTACTGGCTAACCCTTATTTTGGTCCACAATTAGGGTTTATTTTTACCTTTTTCCATTTTTGTAAAAAAAAAGGGCGTGTTTTCTCTTTGGGGTCGTCCATTAATCACGTGATGTTTTTTAGAAACTTTCCAACCCCCTTTCCCGAGCGGGTGGAGCGGGTGTACAGTGAAATGAGAAATTACAATTCTCCATCCACTAGGAAACACAGTTCTGTATCTCAAAGGAAAATATGCACTGCACTGTGCAAAAAATAACGGGGGGCTTATAAAATAAGGGATCTTATAACAAAGACAGCCAGGCGTCACTAGGGGGACTAGTAAACCCCAGGTAACGTCAAGTGACAGGGGAAACCAAAAAACTGGAATCCTGAAGGGAAAAGGGTAACTCCCCTCAGGACATTGGGATGAAGGCAACGAAAAAGGATCAGCTAGCAAAACAGGGGATATCCACACTACTTTGGACAGGAACTCCCTTGGGTGACCAAAACACAGCAGAGGGCAAACAGGGGAATGGATCCGAAACAAACACGAAAATAATAAGTATAAAATAAGACATGAAAAGGCTTCTTAAGGGGCCTACCAGAACTCCTCGACAAAGTAGAAAAGCCATAACAGTAGGGCTGCTAACAGAGACGATAACCTAAGAGGGAAACCCACACAAGATAGGCTCATTTAATGGGGACCCAAATTGAAATGTGCGACGGGGGGGAAAAAAAGCCTCCATATCCTTGCGAATGTGAAGCATTGAATCACAAAAGACAGCATTTTTGGACAACCGAAATAGCCCCAGGAATATATAAAACCCAAACCCGTCTCGGGGTTATGATGAAGAAAAACAAGACAATGGGAGGTTGATATAAAAGATAATAAGGGATAAACACAAAAACCCAAAGGCTGCCTCCCCAGAGTAAATCTGACAGCTCCCGGGGAAGAAAAAAGAAGAGATATGAATTTGGAATATAAGTTAAAAAATTTTTTAAAAATTCTTGTATTATTAAACCAATATTTTTTGTATTTAAAAGACACTGTTTTTAAAATATGGATAGAAGTACGCGTTAAAATTCTTTATGATATGAATAATGGTTTACATGAGTCTCTAGATTAGCTTTACAAAAATATCAATTTCTGTTTTGCA
This sequence comes from Listronotus oregonensis, assembly GCA_019359885.1. NCBI lineage: Eukaryota > Metazoa > Arthropoda > Insecta > Coleoptera > Curculionidae > Listronotus > Listronotus oregonensis. Next base: position 8,850 of record JAHBCN010013674.1, read on the forward strand.
AAAAATCCCTGAATATAATAATACTGATACTGATACTTATAATAGTTCAATTAAATCTTTTTTGAAAATTTTTCTTGGTTCCACACCGGGCAAGCAAATTTGAGTAAAAATAAACTTTATTTTATGACATTTTATATCTATTTTTTTCTCCAACCAATAAATTAATACATTTGTTATTTAAAAATGTCACATTTTTTGACGTTGGGAAAAAGAAAACAAAACCAAAACCTTATTGGCGAAAAACTGTCCCATTGTTATTGCCCTTCCAAAAGCATAAATCACTATTCGCAATGTTGAGTGGAAAATGATCTCTGAAAACAGTTGCCTCAAATAAATCCTATCTTCTGAGCTTCTTTGCGTCAAAACAACCCAACTCGCGATTTGGCCTTCTGGAACCACGCCTCGACAAATTTAAATTTCTGTAGCTTGTTTGTTTCTCGGGTTGTTGTTTTTAAAAAATCCGCTACAGTAAAATATCCGGCCCCTTTTAAATCCGGGTTGGAAAATTTCCTTGCAATCTAGGCACGTAATGAAAGAAACAACAATGAAATAAATGAAACAAACAAAAATACAAAAAGAAGCCTTTTACAAAAAAAATAGGGCTCGAATGCTTTAAAATTTTTATCACCTATATTAAATAGGAAATCCTTCACAATTTTTATTAAAACTTAAAAAATTATTCTGGTGTCTATGTCATTGATATCTTTAAACTAATTTTAAAAAAAAGTTGACAAAACAGTCAAGATCACCATAAAGTCCTCTAAAACTTTTTCGATTTATACATTTCTTTTTTGGGGACTATACAAAAATAAATTACATGACGAAATATTTTCCGTATACACATTTTTTGACACACTGTGTCTATCGATAATGATTTAAATTGATCGGGTAAGTGCATGATACGGTAAATTTGATTTTACATCGTTTATCATACAGACAGCCACCGGTCGATAAAAAAAATGACAAATTTCTATTAATGATACAAAGTAGTTTGAAGTTGATTCCAGTGAAGATAAGGAAGTCTAGAAATTTACAACCGATAATTACTTAGCTAAAATAAGATGGTGTATGGGAGATGTCTTAAAAATGATTACCAAAGATATTAAGTGCATCATGATTACTAATAATCTTAAAATTTCAACCGTATGAAAAATATTCCGTTACCGTTAAACTCACCCTTCTAATTAGAGGCGTAAATCTTTTTTATTTACAACCATGCATGTAATAATGACATTTCACCTATCTTTGAAAGGTGGAAAGTTGACGTTTTTTGACTTCTACTTTCCACCCGGGTGGAAAGTGCTTACTTTCCACCCGGTTAGAAAGTTATATTTTTTTGTAATTTCATTGAATATTGATATTTCAAAATGGTATAGTGACACACGAACATACGCATTCTAATACGTTTACACTGATTGGACAAAAACGACAATAAATTTACTTTTATTTTTTAATTGAATTTTAAAGGCATTGCATATTTATATAAAAAACAATAAACTAACTTATATTTTACTTATTTAAATTAATTATTACATTAGCATTATTGTAGGCAGCCACTGATATGTTTAAACCTTGGTGAAGTTCTTTTTTTGAAAGATTTATTTCATGATTATTTGAAGTAAAAGTAGAGTTTGAACTTGGCTTTGAAATCAATTTTGCAGTATTAACTTGAGTAGCGGCAGAACTATCTATGTATCCCTCAGCTACTGTGCTAGATTTCCAGCCCCCCAACCATTTAATTTGCATGAAGTCGCCACCATTGTCTGAGAGCAAAGTAGCCGCTGTTTTTCGCAAACAGTGACCAGTTAAATTTTGAATATTGGGCAGTTTCAGAAAAGCAGCAATTTTTTTTGGAAACTGACTTACAGTGTTGTGCCAAATACATTGTTTAGTAATTTTTCCATATCTTATTTGCATGAAAAGCCTTCCATCCTCTATATTTTTCCGAAGAGTCATGTACTCCTTAAGTAGTGCAATCCATTTCTTATCAGTTATTATAAATGATCGTGGCTGGTAAGTTTTACTATTCTGTATTTTAATCATGACCTTTTCTTCTAAAAAATGAACGTCTGTTGTTTTCATATTGTATAATTCATCCGATCGGCAGGCGCCTGAGACACCAATAACCAGTGCAACCTACAAATGTAAAAATAACAAATTAATATAGAAATGGTCAACCTTTTGGCCTAAAATACCTTTTGAACAAGAAATTCCATGGGCGCTTGTTCCAAAAAAGTTTCAATATTTTCCTTAGACAGTGTGTTCGATTTTTTTGACTTGTATCCATTATTTTGCCTTTTTAAAAATACCAATAACTTTGCGTGTTTAGATATGTCTACTTTTTCTCTAATTGATAGAGTGGTCCTCAGCATGGAGTATACTGACCAAAGCGTTGATATCTTCTTTGTCTTGGCACATTCGCTAAAATAAGCCAGTAATGCCGATTCAGATCCAGGATTTTACACTTTGTTTTTCTTACACCATTCTTTAAACGTATCATATGCCTTGTCATATCTCGGGCGGCTTTTGGTTGGTAGAAGATTTTCTTCCACTATTTTTGCTGCTTCTCGAATTTCTGGTGGAGTAGCAGCAAACTCAAATTCCTCATCTGATAACATTTTTTTGGATTTGCGAAATTAAAACAAATTACTATTCAAATTTAAAGCGTCTATCTTACACTGTATGTATTGACACTTTGACAACCCGTTACCATGACAACGACACAAATTGCGAAGCACGGCCGCCTAATAAAATCATCAATTTTCATAATTTCAATTTAAAATAATAGGAAATGAATAAAGTGGTTGTAAATAAAATGTATACAAACCTCGGTGGAAAGTTTCATTTCTGTCTCGAGAAGTATAGTAGACCGAGGCGCAGCCGCATCTCTCGACAGAAATGAAACACTTTCCACCTGGGTATGTAATATACTATTCTTAGTGGTTGGCAAAATAATAGAAAAAAAAACATTTATTCCCAAAATTTAAAATATTTCGAAAAACGTTAAATTACTCAGTGACCGCCAAAAAGGGGACACATACGGAAACATCATTTTTCTTAAAACTACAGTCCCCGACAATAGAATCCGGACAACAATAATTTCAGTCATTTTAAGAGGCCTGTAACTTTTTAAAATATCCTCCGATTTTAGTAAAATTTTAGCGGGGTAAAGACATATATTTTGGAATGTTATCCTGAATTTATTTCTCAAAAAATACTGATGGCTTGATCATCATTAGAGATTGCAACCCAGTATGTTTCTCAACCCGGCCGGGCCCGGTTACATTCGTCACCAAACCGGCCGGTTTGTGTGTTAGCTATGAAACCTTTAAAGAATTTAATGAAAATTTTCTATATATGAATGGAAAAAGACAATGATTTAAGGTTAATATTTATTTATTTATTTCATACTGGCTTATGAACAATAATCACAATAATCAGTCTCACTCAAGTCTCAAAATCACACTTAATACAGAATTGATTACTTTTACTTATGGACGAAAAAGTAACATTAGTATAAGTAATTAATTATTCATTTTTATAAGTTTAAACAAGCGGGTCTTTCTCTTTACTTCATACAGTGTCTCTTTAAAAATACAGTATTAAAATAAGAACTAATAATTCAGCTTAAAGTACTAAACGTGTCATAACAACTTAGATTAGATAGATATTGGTAGCTTTGGTATAAACAAAAATATTCTCATTTGTCAAAAGTAAAGTATTATGTTTTTTCTTTAATTTTGGCTATTAAGACTGGTGAGTGTTACTATGACTAATTGAGCAAATAGCGAAATCTTATAGTCTAGGGTGTACTGGGGCTGAAAACAACCAAACTTATATAGTCTTAACTAACAAAATGTAACGTAAAATTGGTTAGTTAGTAGGTTTCATAAGTATAATATAACAGAACAAAAAGTATATTGTAACTTGCATAAGGCAAAACAATTATTTTTTAGTTTGAAAGAATGATCTTAAAAAATAAATTGTATTGATAGTTTACTTACCGGGTCCGGTGACCGGGCCCGGTAAGAATGGCCGGGTTCGGTGGGTGTCTAAAAGGGCAACGGGCCCGGCCCGGTCGGACTCGGTTTGCAATCTCTAATTATCATACACATAGAAATAACAGTTACTGTTTTATCCATAAATACCAAAGACCTTGTAAAAATTAAGCGGTAAAACCTTGGACTTCCATTGTCTTTATTTGTAAATTGATACACAACATTTCGGTTAGTGATGTATCTACAACCGTTTTCAAGTAATAAGTAAAAACTATTTTTAAAAGCTACGACTTATATACTATTCGTTGTTCACCAAAGATTGATTAATTTTTTACGGTTTACCAACGGCTGCCAGATATTCGGAATATCGATACTAGGCTTACTAAATACATTTTGGTTGTTTACAATTATTACAGCTTCTTTAAATTTTCTTCTCGTCCAGTGGGTTCCTTTATGAATAATTTTTGCTTCCGACCATTTTATGCGGTGTTGTTTTAATCAAGCGTGTTCGGCAATTCCAGAATTCGACGTTTCACCTCGTTTTGTATGTTTTCGGTGTTCTTTAACTCTAACTGCGAGTAGTCTTTTCGTTTTCCCGATGTATACCTCACCACATTCACAGGGAATTTGGTAGATATAGTCCTTATTTGAAACATTGTTGTCTGGTCTCGTCTTAGTAAGAATACTTTTTAGAGTGGTTTGGAATTGTCGTTTTATATTATACTTATTTGTGATTCTTCTAAAGTTTTTCGAAGTTCCATTAATATATGAAATTGTCATAAATATTTGGTCATGTGGAGTCTCGTTCAAGTTAGAGTTTTTTGTCTTATTTTGATATTTTTTTATTGTTTCCTTTACCAGTTACATAATACATTGATTCGCAAATCCCTATATAATTATAAATACAGGAAACAACAATGCGCCAAGTAGTCAGTGCCCCAGGATAGGGATAATAAAAATTATAAACATATTAAGAGATTCGTAAAATAAAAAGACAATTTTTTGCATGGTACAAATCAAAGAAATTTAATCAATAATTAAACCTGTAACACAAAGTTAATCTTAACTATTATCATAGAGAAATGTAGAGATGTATAATTTTGCGTTTTAAATAAAAAAGTTAGTCCTTTATACCAATTTTGATAAATTATATGAAATAGTAAATGTTTGATCTAAAGTTAAATTAAATTAAAACTGAAGTTTTCTATTTTGGGTTTTGAGATATTAAGCGTTAAAAAATACATTTCTAAAATTGTAAAAAGTAACAATTATTCCTAAATCTTATAAACTAGATAAAAAGTAACAAAATCACAAATATTTTTACGCCTTATTCTTTACATCTTAACGCCTTTTACATGCTGATAATTTGTAATGTCACGTTATTGCCTACTATAATTTTGGGAAAAAATCGATTTTGGCAGCCATTTTAAAATCAAACGACAAGTGTGACACATGGTTAAAAAGAAAATTTTAAGGCTGAATAGGTGGGCTAAAAATATATACAGGGTGCTATTTAAAATTCTAAATTTAGGGTTACTTAGGATTTTATTTAATCATTAAAAGCGTGTCTTTAAGATAGGTGCATCAACCAAATATCAAAAATTAATTTTAATAAATAAAAAAGTTACAGGCTGTTATATGTCCGCTGTGTCACCCTATAAATAAATATATTACAAATTTCGCGTTTTATTTTGCTATTTTCTTCTTAACTTGGCATCTTACTAATAAGTTAAATTTAATTCTAAAACCCGACTAATTTTTAACGGACCACCCTGTATTAGAGGAAGCAGTTGCATAAAGCGGCCGGCCCGTCGGGCAATTACAGATCGAACAAATGGCGCGTGTTTTGTCTAGGCCACGGCTAACCCGATCCCGAAATCGTGGAAAAAGAATCGAAAGGCAATTTTGAAATAAACGAGTGTGAACGCAGCTGGCGTTGACGCAATTGTTCCCGCCGATTGTTCCTGCAGCCATATTTGTTTTCGCCAACTGGCTGTAGGCCGCCGGCCGACTAATTGCAAAAACAATAGGGACTTGAGCATTAATGGCATCGAGTGTGGCAATTGGCAGTGCAAGTTCAATAATAGAAGTCATTACTTAACGAGAACTCGTATAGTAAAATTAAACACTTATGTAACATAAAGGCCAAGTTTTATCTAAAAATATCAGCCTCTTAAAGTACTGAGGTAAAAAGATGTTAAATTTCCGGAAATTTAAGATCGTTCGCGAATATTCGCGAACTTATTTTTACCACCGAAATTAGATACAAACATAAAAGGACTTAACTAAAGCTTCCACGCTATTAATTTTCGAGAAATAACCAGCAATAAACAAAAAGTAATTCACATATTTTTTCTTTTAATTTTTGCTAACAGACCAACAGACTCTACAGACAAGACAACGTAATATGTATTTAAAAAACAGATAAAACAAAACTAGTTTGGTGTACAAGTAAAAATAAACACTGTACTACTGTACTCATTAACATTTTAATAAACATTTAATACAGTGAAGTTTCAAAACGGTCCCCTAGAACACCGGCGTCATCTTAATTTACTGCAATTTGAGGCCCTTTTTTATAACCCAGAGATGGTGCTCCTTATCTATAGGCTCCATGCTCGGAAACAAATAAAAAAATTTTGCTAGGTAACCACAACATACCGGTATCACAGTGGTATCACAGCATCACTAATTGCAGCACGATTGGCGGAGAAATACAATATATTTGAATTGTAATCGTTTTGTGTGCGTTTTTTCGTGTTTTGTGCTTAAAAATATCAAAAGCGTCGCCAGGGAGAGATCGTGCTGCCTGATAGTTTTGCTGTGCCACAAGTAAATATGTTACATGGTTACCTTGCAAAAATTTGTTTGAAACCAAAATAAAATAATTATGAGATTCCCCCACAGCCCAGACACCCCACTCCCAACTGAAAGATGCCAAGGGCAGATGGCGCTTCAATTAGTGTTGTTGCAAAGTGACCAATGGTGCATACCACAAACACAATTTAAAAAAGAAGAACAATACGCGATCAGTTACAAAATCAGTAATAAGATGGAGATAGCGGCAGTAATTTAAATGCGAATATTCGGTCGAACATAGTAGCGAATTTTAGCGAATATTGGCAAAAAATAATGCTGAAGTATTTTCAGGTAAACTTAAAATCAATTAACATTCCCTTTTTTTTGTCTTTTTGAAAATAATAAATATACCAGTCAAACCAGTCAAACTTATATGTCATTTATGGCAACACGTCATAAATATTAAAAAAAGTTCTTAAAACTTCCTAAATTTTAGATCAAAATTCTTACAAATTTAGTTTCATTATCTACTTTATTTTTTATTCAAGTTCATCTTAATAACTGTGGCAGTTTTGCATTCGAAATGTAGATAATTTTTTTGAGTTTTTTGGGGGACATTTAGTTCGCTATACCCCGGGACCGAAAAGGTACAATTTTTTAGAAACTTTCCAGGCGAGTAACCCAACAAGAACTATAACCACAAGTACTCATCGTAATTTTGTCTCGGAATTAACGTTCAGAAAACAATTAAATGTCTTTACTATTATCTGCATAGATATTAACTATAATACGCTTTGTTGGTAAACCCCATAATCCAATTAGTCCTAATTCCAGAAAGGTTTAATTGCAAATCGGGCTGAGTTAGGTTTTTTTTCAGGGGACTTTTTTTAATTGCCTAAATTAGCACTTTTAGGGGCCGAGTTGGACGACGGTCCTCTTGACATAGTCTAGAAAATGAAGCTCAAAAAATAGCAAAACCTTTGTTATTTGCTTTGGAATACAATTTTAGAATATTTCAACTCTTAAAAATCAATCCTTGTTAGAGTTAAAAGTAAAAAAATATATATTTGCCCCTAAAAAAATGATTTATTTTTAGAATCATGTTGCTTAAAATATGATTTTTTTTCATTTTGCAACTTTTCAACCCTCATAAATCAACCCCTATTTTAGCTTTATGAAAAAAAAAAAGGTTTATCCTAAAAAGTTGTATCTTGACAAAGTTTTTAATTAAAAATGTTACTGCCTGAAATATTACCCATTTCATTATTTTGCTAATTTTCAATCCTTAATAACCACCCCTTACAACATTGCAATTTTTATGAACTAATTTAATAGGTATAAATAGAAAAAAATGTAGAATTACTACAAAAATTATTTACACAAAAATATGCTGCATAGTTACATACAAACATACAAAAATAAAATTTATACAAACACAGATAAAAAAAAGTATTTTTTTAATATCTTTATTTATATAATCATCATATAATACCGGTTAGGTAGATTATTAGGCTCCGAAGTGGGCTATTCGAATTTTTCTAAAAAAAAATTGATTGGTTTTTTAACATAGCATCTTTATTTTTAATGATAGAAAGTTTTTTCAACAATAATTTAATGGGGTTTTTTAAAAGCTACAAGGCTATGTAAATTAAATTCCTTTAAATTCCTTAGTTTTGAAATGAAGTGAGTTTTAAGGGCTCGAATAAGGTGGTGCTCGCTTGTAAATGGAGGCTTTAAACGGCCATATGTCGCAAGATTACAATTTGGTACCTTAGCATTTTTTTTGGATCTCCGGTATTTTTGAAAATATTTTGAAAAATAAAGACTTTCAAAAATGCAAAGTTTTCCCGCTATTTAACTTTGAATCCTTTAAATTTAGCATTTGACGAACAAAAGCTAACCATTAACAAGTCGTAGCTCGGTCCATATTGATTGTAGAGAAATTATAAAAAAAAGATTTTTTTGTTTTTTTTATAAGCTATAATTTTGATTTTTACAGTTTTTATTTCTTTTTTGATACAATGCATATTTTTCGAGTTATTCGCGAAAAACCCTCTAAAAACGTCGACTTTTTCGTTAAAAAATTGTTACTTTCAATCTGGAATACCTCGAAAAATATCAGTTTTACAGAAAAAATGTATATAACATTTTTTAACTTATAATTACTTTTTTTATTAATTCCCGTAGTTAAAAATTAATAAAAAATTTCCACCCACGAGATGGGGTGACAACCACCCACAGGATACAATCGCCCCCTGGCCTAATATAGAATTTGATCCTTGGTTTATTCCCTACTTTCTATGAAAATTTCCGGTAAATCCATGTAAGACGAAAAAATTGCGAGCCAAAATGCTGCATTTCCTGTACTAACAAGTAGTTTAAAAACTTTGTATTTAACACTAAGAAGAAAGCAAGCACGCCAATGTTAATGAAAACCAAGTCGTCTGGCCCTTTTATCACCACTATCTAATGGGTTCCAAGTTTTGTTGAGAGAATGACAGGTCGACGGCAGTCGCATCGGCTTAATACCGACAAGAGCCATCAAAGACACGTGTTATTTCACGCTTGGTTTGACTAGAAAAAGGTTTAATAATCCAAAACAAAGTTAGCCGCAACTATTTCTTGATGACATGTGACAACTCCAGAAGTAACGTGTAAACGTAGATTATTATTTATAGAAATAACAATAGAAGTGAATTTTTAGGTTTAAACCACTTCAAAAACGAAAAAGAAGTTTGGAAAATTAATTAATTTAATTTTTATGCTATTAGAGCACTCTCCCATTAATTTGAAAAATTTTCATTTTGAAATCTATTTCATTTGCTGTAATTAAATCGATTATTAGATATGGCATTTGTTTTAGGGGAAATTCTTATCAGTAAAAGGGAGCAGTTCGATATATTTGTAAAGCTAAGTCCAAAGACTTATGTAAACCATCATTTATATTAACTCTAGAACTACAAACCCATTTTTTTAAATCTAAACTACAAACCGGGGTAAATATTTACCCCACGGGATTTTTGCTCTTAAAAAAATCGTTCTGAAGGCAGTAATCTGACTTAAGAGTACTCGATTATTTATGCCCAAGAGAATGGTTTGGTGGGTTAAAAATTGATTTGAATAGCTAGAAGTACTGAAAAACAGTCAAAGTGTCATTTTAAGATGCGTACAGACATAGAACAAATCTTCGTTTCGCAACATAGTCGCGCAACAATTTTTTGTTACGCATCGGTGTTCGGTGTTTCGATAAATTATTGTGTAACAAAACAACGTCGTATAACCTATAGCAGAACATTCTGACGTTCCATCTTTTTCCATGTACCATTTTAATTAATAAAAATAAATGTATTGGCGCGGTCTTGTTACGCATTCCCGTACAAACTTGCAAACAGACGACGCAACATCAGCCCATATCATCTCTTTGAAGTGACGCTAAAAAACCGACAACTGATGGGACGCCGTGATGTTCCGATGTTTCCGAGTTACGCTGTTACGATGTACCGTCCATACATGTTACGCGAACATGATACGAACGTGTTACGATACGATGTTTTGTTCTATGTCTGTACGCGCCTTAACAAACAAAAATGTATAACTATTTTCCTTAAAAACCGATTTTCAAATTTCCAACGGGATTTTAAAGAGGACACATAAGGCTTTAACAAAAAATACACCATCATGATGTTTTGCTAAATAAGTCTATTTATTTGAGACTTTGAAAATTCAAACAAATTGAGAATCCGATCAATGAAAAATGAAATAAATATCCATAAAATATTACTTTTCAAGAATCTGTTTCTGTATTTCTCATGGAAAATATACAAAAAAAAGGAAAATTTAACAGTTATAAAAAATATTTCAAAGTACAGTTACGATTTTACTTATTATTATGTACTTATCAAAATTTACCTGGGGCAGATATCTACCCCGGTTTGTAGTTCTAGAGTAAAAAAAAATTAACCATGAACACTGAACAAGTTTTGATAAAAATAAGGTCGATCCCTACATTTTCTAAGGACAATTCAGTGAAAACAACCCCCCAATTACCCTTCTAATTAAAATTTTTTGCCCTTCTGCGATTCTCTTTATACAGTGTGTCCCAAATTGGGCCTACATGTATTGGTAACTCGGGAACCATTAGAGCTCCAGTGTTGGTTAAATTAGGAAAGTTTTAAACAATTTAATTGCAAAATTAAATCTACTTTCGGATTTTATTTATCTTTTATGGTTTTTGAGATAATTAGGAAAAACCAAAATGGTGCATTTTTAACTTTTGCCTATAGCTCGCAAACTACCAATTTTACGGTTTTAAGATTACAACATTATTAGAACACTTTTTTTAAGAAAATTTAATTTAAGTAAAAATATTTTTCTAACTTTATTTGTTTTTGAGATATTTACCCAAACTTTGGATTTTCATACGGACGCCATATTGGATTTTTACATTTTCATTGATGTATCACAAGTCTAGGTTTTCAGATTGCTTAAGCTCTAAAAACGATAATTTTTGTTTATTTGATAGTAGGCTTAGACTAGACTGCGTAATGGCCGCCCCGTTTCATAAAAAACAAATGATACGCATCTTATAATTTAAATAATGTAAATGTTAAAATTAGCGTGCATCTTATTTCTCGTTTAGAAACGCCTTCAACAAAATTCAAGTTTTGATTATTTTAAGTATTTACAATAATGGCTCTTAATTATTCCAATGATAAAAAGGTGGATATGCTAGAAATTTATTTTAAATCTAACAGAAATACAGAAGTTGCAGCACTTGCATACGAAGAACAATTTCGAAGCGGCAACAACCTAACCAAAGACATTTTAGATTCTTAGTTACGAACTTGTTAGCCTATGGATCTTTTGTGAAACCGAATCCCAAAACTTATACAAAAAATAATGAAGCCTTAAAGGCGATTATAATGGAAAACATTAGAGATGATCACACAACATCGGTTAGAAAAGTGGAAGAACAGACAACAATTTCTAAGTCATTTGTGCATCGGTCTTTAAAAAAACACCGTTTTCATCCATACAAACCACGTATTGATCCAGGGTCTTCAGGGGAATGATTTCAATAGACGAATCACCTTTAGTCAATGGTTTATTACTAAATGTCAACAGATACCCAATTTCCAATCCAAGGTTCTCTGGATAGACGAAACCCGGTTTACAAATTGTGGAATTTTTAATAGGCACAATTATCACTGCTTGGATACAGAAAATCCACATAATTTAGAAGAAAGACGGCTAAAACAAGGTTTGGCTTTAATGTCTGGTGTGGCATCATAGGTAATTTAAAATGCACCTTTAATTTACGTCTCACAATTAGATAAAACATTTATTTTTCTATTTTAGACAACCGTTTAATTGCACCATTTATTTTTGAAGAAACTCTGAATGGAGATAGATATTTGCTACTCCTACAAGAACAGATTTTACCGGCCATTAGAAATACAGTTCCGCCAAATGAAATGAATAATTTGTGGTTCCAGCAAGACGGATGTCCAGCGCACAGTACCAGGAAGGTGATGGAGGTCCTTAGAAATACCTTTAATGACAACATAATTTCTAATAATGGGCCAATTGCTTGGCCAGCTAGATCACCGGACATCACACCCCCTGATTTTTACCTATGGGGACACGCAAAAATTGAGGCGTACGAGTTTTCTCCGCCCGAAACTGGGCTGGAACTAGAACACAGGGTACGGGATGTGTTTGCTTCCATCAACCGAAACACGTTACGCCGAGTAACCCGCAAGGTGTTGGAAAAATGCGAGAAATGTGTGGAAAATGGAGGAAGACATGGACTGTGATTTTATTTTGTTGTTTACTGATACATTTTTGTTTTACAGTTGTGTTTAATTATTATCAGTTTAAGGTAATATAAGGAAGTATTAATTTTTGCAAAAAGCATCACTTTTTTGTATAAGTTTTGAATTTCACTCTCACAAAAGATCCATAGGGTAACAAGTTCATCACTAAGAATCTTAAATTTCTATGGTTAGGTTGATGCCGCTCCGGATGCGTATCCTTTGTTTTTATGAAACGGGGCGGCCATTACGCAGTCTATTCTAACCCTACTATCAAATAAACAAAAATTATCGTTTTTAGAGCTTAAGCAATCTGAAAACCTAGACTTGTGATACATCAATAAAAAGTTCTTGAAGAGCTCTTTTCAAAAATGTAAAAATCCAATATGGCGTCCGTATGAAAATCCAAAGTTTGGGTAAATATCTCAAAAACAAATAAAGTTAGAAACATATTTTTACTTAAATTAAATTCTTCTTAAAAAGTGTTCTAATAATGTAGTAACCTTAAAACCGTAAAATTGGTAGTTTGCGAGCTACAGGCAAAAGTTAAAAATGCACCATTTTGGTTTTTCTTAATTATCTCAAAAACCATAAAAGATAAATAAAATCTGAAAGCAGATTTAATATTGCAATTAAATTGTCTAAAACTTTCCTAATTTAACCAACACTGTAGCTCTAATGGTTCCCGAGTTACCAATACATGTAGGCCCAATTTGGGACACACTGTGTATGTATTATTAATACCTCCTAGAAGTTTGACCAATTAAAAATGCTTCATTTCAGAAAAATTTGGGCTTAAAGTAAAAAACGATTTTTCGCAATTTCGTAAAAAAGCCCTTTTTTTCAAAATAACTGCAAAAATACTGGAGATACGAAAAAATGCTAAAGAACCTAATTGTAGCTTCTTTGATTACAAAGATTTTCCTTTGTATAGATTTTCTGTACAATAAATATTTGGCGAGATATGGCCGTTTTAAGGCTCTATTTACGAGCAAGCACCACCTTATTGGATCCATTTAAACTCACCCTGTTTTAAAACTTGGGGATTTAATTCACATAGCCTTGTAGCTCTCTAAAAACCCTACAAAATTATTTTTGAAATCATTAAAATTGAAAAAGCTATATTTAAAAAACCTATCAATTTTTTCCGAAAAATTCTAATAGCCCACTTCGGAGCATAATAAGCTACATATGCTACATACATGTTCGAAACTTTATTTATTTATTTATATGTATGTATTTTTGTGTAAATAAATTTTTAAATGTTATTCTACTTTTTTTCCTATTTATAACGGTTAAATTAGTTTATAAAAATTGCAATTTTGTAAGAGGTGGTTTTTAAGGATAGAAAATTTACAAAATAATAAAATTGGTGATATTTCAGGCAGTTATATTTTTAATTAATGACTCTGTCAAGCTAATAATTTTTTAGGGTAAATCTTTTTTTACTTAAGCTATAATAGAAGTTGATTTATGAGGGTTAAGAAGTTGCAAAATGAAATTAGTACATATTTTAAGCAACAGCATTCTAAAATTAAATCACTATGATAAATTAATCATTTTTTAGGATAAATAATATTTTTTAACTTTAAGCTCTAACAATGGTTGATTTTAAAGGGTTGAAATATTCTGAAATCGCATTTCAAAGCATAAAACAATCATTATTCAACTACTCCAAACCAAATTGTACGCACTTTAAGGTTTAAAATATTATTTTATAGATTTTGACAATTATTGGGGGGTATTTTTAAACCCAAAAAAACCAACGGCCCAATTTTTTGATATAGAATTTGAAGTGAGTAAATAAACCTAATTCAAATTTTATCAAATCAAAAAAAAATTCGGGGTTTTTGCCATTTTTTGAGCTCCATTCATTCATAACCACAACTAACCACAACAAAAACATATGATCACGATGGAATGCCTGATGACCTAAAGGTACTTCCCACTAGGTACAACAGGATTAACTCCTCTGGGTTCCTGGTATCCTTTCACGATAACTTTTTTTGTTTGAAAATTAAACAAGTTACATTTGGGAATGTCTATTGTGATTGAGTGTTAATTAAAAAATTAAGTAAATTATATAATCGATTAATGAGCTGTATTTATTCAATTATTAACAATGTTTAATAATATTATTCGCCCGTTGTGTTGACAAATATCCTCAGCCTTACATGTATCTGCTTCTTTAAACCAAGTATTGAATTTTTTCTTAAATAAAGGGAAAGATCCTGTCAAGAAATGGTTTATAATTTAATATATCAAAAGCTTTTATTTTATTTTACAAAAAGTTACCGAAATTTGCTCTTTTTTAATCCCTTCAACGTTGTCTCTATACTTTAACTATCCTAATACTAAAAGTTCATTCTTAAAAAAAAAAGAAATCTAACCGTTCAATAAAACATTGATTTCACGAGAATCGGCAACACCGGTGTCATCCAAAAAAATGGTCCAAAGGGCAAAATCCGGGAGGCAATTTAACCGGAGTGCGTATGACTGGCGGGTTTATTGATCCCGACGTCGCGTCCCGACTAGGGAAGCAGGAACAAGGTCCTTGAAGGTTTTTGTCCTTCGGCATGGAGATGGATTAGTGCGGTATCTAATGTTACAATAACATTTATTACCATCCAAAAGCTTGAAATATGTTTTTCGTAATTGCGTCTTAAATACTGGTGAATTCTTGTTGACAGGGGAACAGTCCTAAACAAATTACCTTTTAAGTAAAAAAAGTTTGACTATCTTGTTAAGAAAAAAACAAGGAAGGCCTTATAAATCTAAGACACTCATTATTAGTATTTAAAAGAAATTTTTTAGTTCCACTGATACTAATTAATTTTTTAGAGATATCTTGAAATCCAAGTCGAGCAGCCGTCAAGGAATAATTACTTGAAAATGTCAGCTAAGATGTTGG
>JAHBCN010013675.1:0-24032 GCA_019359885.1 Listronotus oregonensis
TTTTTAAAAAAGTACGCTTAATAAAAACGCTTTTTAAAAAAATAAGGTGTGCAACTTATCTGCGTGCTCCTCTACGTGGACTGAGTCAGGTCTCAAATATTAACTTCTAAACACACTGTCTGATGTTAGACTTCTTGTGCAGCTACGGACTGGTCGTTAGCAGCTAAAGGAGCTTACAAACTCCGACTCAATCAAGGAGTACTCTGGTTGTCTTGCAACAGGCTTAAAAGGGGCTCACTTGTTCGTCACGGGAGCCTCAAGGAGATCTTTCCTCCAAACTGGGTAAAGAAAGAAAGAACGTAAAGTGTAAATGAAACGGGATACGTCAAGGAAATGAAAATGAAACCGGCCTTATCTGAACCAAATATTAAATTACTAAACAGTGGAAAACAAAACGTGTCTTTTCAGGTTAGGTTTTTGACACTTTAGGAAAAGAACGAATTTATGCAAAATATTAATGAAAAGCTTAAATATGGAGAAAAACATACCTTTATAGGCTCAAGATGGAAGAAAATTAATGGTTTTCACAAAGATATCCTAAGGAGTTTTTTCCAAAACCAAAAAATTGCCTTTCGACAGCTGGGCCGGTTAGACAGAAGTGATTTTGAAAAGGTCAATCTCTCGATGTCAAACGAAAAGTGACATTTGTCTACTACAGAGGGTTTCACAATGTCGATCTGCAGTCTTCCAGAAATCGGACCGCTTACAAACCAAGGATTTAAAAGTTACGTGGAATACCACTGCTTTCATCAATACTCAATGGCACGAATAGATTTGCATACCAGGAAATTACACCAATAAAAGAAATAACAACCATAAAGATTTACACTAACAAACAATGGCACAAGAGCCTCTAGGTATTGTATACTCGAAGATTTTCCCATAAATGCTTTTCAGGCTGCCGCGACCTGTTCAAACTTAAGTTTCAGCGTTTAATTCACGAGACGGCGCGCGGGTAAATTAACAAAATATGGCGAATGCGCTAGAAATTAATATTCGCTTTAGTAATTGAGATATATCCCCAAAAAACAACTGTTTAAGCCTAAATGCTACTTGCACTGTTACAAGACCTACAACCTCCTTTAAGGATGACTTGAATGCTACTATAGAACAACATCCTAATGCATATAAGGAGTTTATCGAGCAATATCCTGAAATAGCTCGTGAATATGTGGATTTATATTGGAAAAACTCTCCAAAAATAGATAATACTTACGGATTAACCTATGATGGTTCTACTGAAAAGTGGATGTTGGGTTCGAAACCGTTTCATTTCCTAAAGAATGGCGATATTCAGGTTGGTGAGAGTGTTTATCCAGGCACTAGAGGTCTTTACGACTTGATATTTTTAAATCATCCAATATATAATAAAAAAGAAGATGAAGAGAATTTTCGTCGAATATTAGAGCAAACGAGTGTTCATAGAAGGAACAATGATCCCTCACAGCGGATAATGGGTAACAAAGGTGCTAAGTACACTCAAATTATCCGTCCGTTAATTGCAATGACAGCATCATCTCAAGCCGCGTTGCTTAAACGTAGGGCTTCAACACCAACCGATCCGCCGATGACTCGAACAAGAGCTATAAAATCTACTTCTTCTTCACAACCTTCAAAGAGTGGTTCTGCTTTGATGGAATACAATGAGAAGCCTAAAGAATTTGTCTATTATAATGACGTCAATGAATTGGTCGAGCGGTTTGGAAAGTTATACGCTGCAAGGGAAGCCGGGAATAACAATAACCTTAACGAGATAATGAGTATTCTACACGAATTGGAACGTCTAGGAGTTATTGAATTCTATAAATAAGCATGTATTATATAAATTAGTTCATTACAGTGTCAACCATGAATAAGTTTGGTTGTTCTTCCTCCTCTTCCTCTGCTACGTCTCGATCGAGATTAGTTCAAGCGTCTAGCGCTCTTCCACTAACCGATAAAGGTGGTTATGATATGAGTAATCATAAACTTTGCAATGTTCAAGATCCTGTCGATGTAAATGATGTTACTACTAAGCGCTATGTAGACGCGATGTCCGCTACTATTTCTACATCTTTCAATCTCCTTAAAAATACTACAGCTGATTTACAAAAGTCGTTGAACGTCGTACAAGAAACTCTTAAAAATCATACTCAGTTTGAGATTCAAACACATCGCCAATTGAAAGCTCTACAGAAAAAAGACGCTGAAATCGAAACGTCTTTAAGTGATATTAAAAATTCTACTGATGATTTACAAAAGTCGTTGAACGTCGTACAAGAAACTCTTAAAAATCATACTCAGTTTGAGATTCAAACACATCGCCAATTGAAAGCACTACAGAAAAAAGACGCTGAAATCGAAACGTCTTTAAGTCGGATTAGAAGTGATATTACCACTATAAAACAACAGTTGACGAAACAAGAAAAAGATATTCGAGGACTTGGTGTTTTAAAGCTTTCTAATACCGGACATTAAGTATATATATATATATATATATATATATATATATATATATATATATATATATATATATATATATATATATATATATATATATATATATATATATATATATATATATATATATATATTTAAGTGTATTATTAAAAAACATCATTTCTAATATGGCGATAACGAAGGCGCGTGAACAGGTTGTAAAAGAGCTGCATAGGCCGATAAAGAAGAAGTTTAAACGTCGCAGATTTATACAATATGGCTTGGATGATACATTTGCTTCCGATCTTGCGCAGCTCGATTTATATGCTAGTGAAAACAAAAAGCATAAGTACATACTGGTTGTGATTGATTGTTTTTCAAAATTTGTCTGGACTAGACCATTAAAGACTAAAACTGGCGAGGAAGTTACAAAGGCTATGACGCAAATATTTAAGGAGTCTGGTAGATTACCAAAGAAAATGGTGACTGATAATGGTAAAGAATACTATAATAGCAGTTTTCAAGGAATTATGAAGAAACATGGAATACATCATTATAGTACTTTTAGCGTTTTAAAAGCTTCAATTGCCGAACGAGTTATTCGAACAGTTACGGAAAAGCTTTTCAAGTTGTTTACACTTAATGGTAATCACAAGTGGTTAGACTTGTTAGAACAAGTTACAAATACTTATAATAATACAAAACATCGCACTATTGGAATGAAGCCTAAGGATGTGAATAAACATAATGAGAAATCTATTTTAAATAACAAATACAGTCATATTAAAGTTGTTGGGAAGCAGAAATTCAAGGTTGGCGATATTGTTCGTATAAGTAAGGCTAAACACGTTTTTGTTAAAGGTTATATGCCTAATTGGACTACAGAATTGTGTAAAATTTCCAAAGTGCATATAACTACTCCAACGACTTATTTGTTAGAGGATCTCCAAGGTCATCCTATTAGTGGCGGTTTTTACGAAGACGAGTTGCAGAAAACTAAACAGCCTGATGTATTTTTAATTGAACAAGTATTACGCAAGAAAGGAAATAAAATGTATGTCAAATGGCTTGTTTTCGATAATTCACACAACAGCTGGATTAATATCTCCAAGGATGTGGTTTAGGCATAAAAAACAACTTCAGGATGTTGTCGGTCAACAACAGGAAATGGCTTATCAGCAAACAGGAAACCGTTATTAGTAATTTTAATTATCGACAGGAAGTTGTTGGCTAACAACAAGAAATGTGTCATCAGCAAACAGGAAACCGTTATTAGTAATTATCAACAAGTCTCAACCTGTTAATACTAAATACACGATTCTGATTGGTCGAGTTGTTTCTAAGTAAGCCTTAAAAGACTCTCGGCTCTGTTGGCTGTTTTAGTTGTGAATTACGCTTTATCGAGATGAGTTACGAGAGTTACGATCTTCAGCTCACTTACTCTGAAATTCCTGATGAACGTATACGTTCTTATATCTCAAACAACAACAATTGGAATTACCGCCCATATTCTATAGATGAAAAACCTGGGTATGAGATTGAACAGGAATTACGAAGTGATCGTTCTAAATTTTCCCCTATTATTTACCTATACCTTATTCAACAACGACATCTTTTTGAACGATGGACCAAAAAGATTTTGAAGGAGCACTTTTCGGCGAGAGATCGAAGAGCAAGGAATTTTCCGCTTCCCACAACGCCAGAGGGAACATGGAATCCTAAATTTTTTTTTCGTAAACTCGAAATTGCGTTAAGTGCCTATCTAGCATTAACGATTAAAGATGTAAAACGACGTAGAAAAAACCCTCTCAAGATTGGTGTTCATCCCGAGTTTAAGAAGCTAAAGAATTATTTATCCTTTAGAGAAATAGAATATGAAGATCTTTCCCCCTCTATGCTGTTGCAAGTTCCTCGTCTCCGTAGAAGAAAAAGCAATCAATCGCCAGCAAATACTTCAGTTTAAGTTCAACCTTTCCACAATGCCGTTCTGTAACCAGTGTAACATAGAAATAACTTCCAATAGCCATTATCGTACAAATACACATAAAGAAAATACTAGAGAAGAAGTTCGACTGGGAGTTAAGCTAATTAGAAGTGCTTTCAAGAACCGAATTGTTACATATCAGTTAACGTCAAACAAGTCTGGTGTTAAAGAGTATTTAGAAGACTTGAGATGTAATATTTTAATGCTTTTAGCTGATTTTCTTCAAGAACACGGTTGTTTAAAAGTTAATATGGAGCTTTATGGTAGATATATGTTGGCCTCAACGAAGGAGCAAGAAATCAAATCTTTCAATTCTCGCTATGTTACAGTTACTCAAAATACCAATCTAGAAGAATTATTTAATGATTTTTGTACTATTTTGCTTGCAAAGTCGTCTGAATTTAGCGAGAGAGATAGTGGATGGGCGTTGTCTAAACTATTATTTCTAGAACTTACCGCAGCCAAAGGAGTGGGGGGAAGTGTATGTAAGAAACCAGAAATGCGTTCATAACTTTTAGTCGAGTTGTAGCCGTGATGAGTGATTGTTCTTCAAACATGTCTACCGAATCCACGTGTTGGGAATATTTTGATCAAATGGTGCTAGCAGCTAGAATAGAAATTAAAAATGAAAAGAAGCTTTTGGGAGAAGTCTGTCTACCAGTACGTCATTTCAACATTACAACTGGACTCAGTGTTGCGAGAGGTATGATTCCAAGTGTGAAAATTGTCAACACGCTGTTTAACCTACCCGAAGATCAGATCACCATCCCCCTAAGTTATGATGATAGGCGTGAATTCCTAGAGACTGCTGCCAAACTGATTGTTCGTGACGAAAGTGAGGTAGTAGAAAATTTTTTATCCGAAAACTTTACCATTTGGACTGCGTCCTGGTTGGAGGAGCGAACCATAGGGCTTAAGAGTAAAGAGACTGATAGTGCTGTATGTTTTAGTGCTTTAGATATTAGAGCATTTATCGATGTTGCTCATGTAATTAATTTTAGGTTAGAATTACTCGAAAAACTTAATTTTAGATTGTTTTATAACGATTTGTTAACTGATGTAGCTTCATATGTTGAAAGCAATGAGAATGTGCTGGATGTAATTAAACATATTTGTCAATCGTGTTTAAGCGAACAATATTATTATATGTTAGAATTTATGTACTCTTATCCTAATAAAGTGATTAATCACTTTCAAAAAATATGTAATTGTAATGAAATAAATGAATAAATAAAGACTCCTTGTATTTTATTTCTTTAGTTAAGTTAGCAACGTCATCCTATAAACATGTGTAGATATGCAAATTAGGTTTTATCAGTGTCTCGAATTAAATATATTATTACCTTGGAAATATATTTACTTCTAATTGTTATACAGGGGCGTTTTGTTTTTTATATTATTTAATAATATTTAATAATTGATAGTTATTCTGCTATATATAATTATAGAGTCCTATGCCCCACATCTAAGGTCTCAGGCCTGGTATCCTGAACGTGGGACCTCATGTGTTAGGTTTGGCGCGATTGATAGGTGACAGCTGATAGGCACCATTATTTTAACATATGCACAGTGCTCTAAAAATAGGTCTAGTCTACGTAAGCTAATAAGTCACGTGGTTCGCGAGATATGATGGGTGACAGTTGACAGTTGACGGGCGCCATTTTTTTAGCGCATGCGTAAGACCTTAAATTAGATCCAGTCTACGTAAGCAAATTTTTCTAAGTCACGTGGTTTGCGAGATATGACAGGTGACCGGTGACAGTTGACAGGTGACAGCCGCCATTTTTTTAGCGCATGCGTAAGACCTTCAAATGTGTCTAGCCTCCGTAAGCAAATTTTTCTAAGTCACTTGGTTTGTGAGATATGACAGGTGACAGGTGGCAGTTGACAGTTGGCTGCCGCCATTTTTTAGCGCCTGCGTAAGACCCCAAGATAGGTCTAGCCTACGTAAGCAAATTTTTCTAAGTCACGTGGTTTGCGAGATATGACAAGTGACAGGTGACAGTTGACAGTTGGCCGCCGCCATTTTTTTAGCGCCTGCGTAAGACCCTAAGATAGGTCTAGCCTACGTAAGCAAACTTTTCTAAGTCACGTGGTTTGCGAGATATGACAGGTGACAGGTCTTATTTGACAGGTGACAGGTGACAGGTGGCAAGTATCAGATAGTATTAGCCACGCCCTAAATAACACGTCACACAAGATTCCTAAATATTTAATTACGTCAGAGAAATTAGCATAATGTGGAATTTGCCTTAGCCGGATTGGGCTGCTCGTCAATCGGTGATATATGTCTACTAATGTATTTTTTGAAATTTTTGAAACCCTATAAAATAGAAGAACCATTAAGCGCGAAAAGGTTGATACTATTTGGTTAGTAACTTAATTTGGCTCGAGGCATGGTTTTAGCTTTTTCTAATTTTAAGAAATTTACTACCAAGCATAATTAAAAAGATGCTTGGTCTGGGTTTAGTGCATAACCAACGGTTATGTACCATGAAAACTGTAGTATTTTTTTAAAGTCATAAATTATTTTATCGCAAATATTCGTTGTGGTTATGCGGCCGGTTAATAATAATAAAAATAAAAGTGTTATATTTAAGAAAATATATAATTGAAATGTTTTTTAATTTACTTAAAATTTATTAAAACTCAAAAGTCAAGTTTATTTTATCGTATATATCATTATTTGTCTCCTTCTCTGAATTTTCACAGTTTTCTATAGCGCACTCTTTACCAAAAATGTAACATTTAATACCAAGTGTCCAGCATTAACAGTATGCTTGACATCCTTTTAAATATTTACAAGCTAACTACCTGGCCAGTAGGGATAGGTATTAGGGTATTTTTCGTAGACTTTCAACCAAACTTAAGTGAATTTCAGTTAATTCCCAATACTGTAGCCGGTAAATAATTATCGGTTATATGTTGTATTATTAATATAATATACCTATTTTTAAATTAGAATACTTTTAGTCTTAAGAAAATAAAATAAACCGATGTAAAAGAAAAATCAGCAAAAATTGCTGAAAAGTTGTTAAAACTCAAACTATCATACCCTTATCAAATGACCATGCACACTTTAAATGGGATTCTGGCAACCGATGAAATTTAACCACAATTTTTATCATTGCATCAAAACTTTAAACCTACAGGACGGGCCGCTATAGCTAGGTAAAATTTGTGTCTTGCTAATTTTAAAAATAATGGTTTACTAAGTATTAACAGTATTTAAATAGTAAGTAATACTAAAACTTTTTATATTTACTGTTTATATTAACTTATTTAACTTATATAAAGAGCAACTAGGTAAAATAAAAATACGGGGTAATTTATTTAACCAATTGTTTAATGCTATATGAAAAATAATAATAGGTATCCCAAATAAGTAATCTGTAATTTTACTATTGGAAATAACAAATTAAACTAAAATAACTATACAGAAGAAGGAATTTTACATACTTTATTAACTGCAGATTTTACAGGGTACCACAAATACAAAGGTGTCACGTCAATACGTAGCGGCATATTCGACGCGTGACAATTCAACGCGATCAATTTGACGTACGACAATTCGTCGCATGCGACAATTCGCCGCATGCGACAATCCGTCGCATCGCAATTCGACGCAGCAGAATCCGACGCTGACAATGAAAAATATCGTTGTGATATTCAGAAATATCGTTGTAAAATTTGTGACCAAAGATCGGAAACATCCTGTATAGTATTCAGCAATATCTATCAACGGCTAAATAATATACAAAAAGTTCTATTTCAAAAAACAAATGATATTACGAAAAGATAAAGATACCTAAAAGAAAATTAGTGCAATTACAATATTTATAGAAAATATCAAATTAATAACTTTTATATGGGGATAATTTAGACAAATACAAAAGTCCTAAGTTCTAGTCAGTCATGGTTAGTTCTGGTAAGCAAAGCGGCTTTTTATTTTCCCCAATTATATATCAGACGTAAAAATGCAGAGACGTATTAGAAAAGACCCATGATTTCTTTTTTTACATTAAATGCATTATTTAGAAAAAGCCTACTTTTTAAATTACCGTCGCGCCATATTTGCCGCGTCGATTTGTCGCGCGACCAATTGTTCGCGTCGAATTGTCGTAGATCCGAATACAATAGAGAAAAAATAAATTATACCTATTTTCAAGCCTGTTTTACATTTATAACACGACTTGATTTGAAAATAAAAAGATTCGAAGTAAAATGTAAAACTTTTTTTAAGCCCTACGTGATTTTTAACCTCTCGAACATATTTAATTGTAAAAATTTTTGATAGGAAGTACTTTTAAGTAAGTAAAGAGTTTCATTACATCAAAGTGTAAAGGTTTAATATTACACTCTTAACTAAATATTTTTACAACAATATATACAGAGTATTCCAAAAGTAATCGATCCTTCCATTAAAGCCAAAAAAAATATATATAACTTTAATTACTCCTAATAATCTACGCTTGCCGATTTCTATTATCTGCATGATCAATAACATTTAATAAATCTCTTTCCCGATAATGTACATTGTTTTTAAATCTTGCATAACCAAGATTCCATAAGACACTAGATACGTGGGCACATGTTACTAATTTCCGTGCCACTATTTTGCATGTAAAGTATGTTCCCGTTATTAAATCGTCTACATTATTTTCATTATACTCAAAAAATAGCACATGCTTTGTAGCATAAGTAAACCGAGAACATATCTCTGCTCTGATAAGATTTTCTTTTATTTGTTAAACTTGAAATATAAATTCATTATTTTTTTGTCTAGAGGCTGTACCTTGAATATATCCTGGAGCTAGTTTTACTTTATATATCCCATCTGAGATATGGCAAATTTAGGCGTGGAAAATTATTTGTTTTTTTATCTAAATCTACATCAAACATTTTTATTTTTAAATCAAATTATTTTATAAACGTGGAGCAGAATCCCTAGTTATTTTGGCTTAATTTGTTATTTTCTGATAGTAATATTACAGATTACTTATTTAGGATACCTACAATTATTTTTCATATGGCGTTAAACAATTGTTTTTCTAATTTACCATGTATTTTTATTTTAGCTAATAGCACTTTATAAGTTAAATAAGTTAATGTACACAGTATACAGTATGTCCGCGGATGCGGTTAACAAGAGGACAAATGGACCAAAAATTGAAAGATACGAAAAAAGTCATTCTTGATAAAAAAAAATTCTGCTTGTCAAAAAAATATGTACTGGAATGAGAAAATAGATTTTTATCATACAGGGCGTCTCAAAAATGCAAAAACATAAAATCATACAAGAGCAAACAGTCATTTTTTGGCCTTTTAACGTGAAATAATAGATAAAAAACTTGCTCCAAATTTACTTCCAAACCTGATTCCAAACTTACTAAAGAAAATTTTAATTTATGAAAAATTAAAAAAAAAACAACATTTTTGCAAGTACCTACGCATTTAACTACTTTTACTTGATTATCACCTTTACATTACTAAACATTAATAAAAATAAATATACAATGGAAAAAATGTAAGATGTAAAAAAAAATGTAAATGTAAAATGCGTACTTGCAAAATTGTTAATTTTTTTATTTTTCGTAAATTAAATTTTCCTCAGTAAGTTTGGAATCAGGATTAGAAATAAATTTGGAGCAACTTTTTTATTTATCATTTTACGTTAAAAGGCCAAAAAACGAGTGTTTGCTCTTGCCTGATTTTATGTTTTTGCATTTTTGAGAGGCCCTGTATGATAAAAATCTATTTTCCCATTGTAGTTTTTTTTTGACAAGCAGAATTTTTTATCAAGAATGACTTTTTTTCGTATCTTCGAATTTTTGCTCCGTTTGTCCTATTGATAACCGCATCCGCGGACATACTGTATATAAAATGAAAGTATTATTTACTATTTAAATGCAGTTTTTACCTAGCAATCTATTCTTTTTAAATTAGCAAGACACAAATTATACCTAGCTCTAGCGGCTCACCTTGTAGGATTAAAGATTTGGTGCAAGAATAAAAATTGCTTGTTTTAAGGTCGTTATTAACATACCAAAAATTGGTTAACTTTAATCGGTCGCCAAAAACCCATTTAAAGTGTACATGGTCATTTTATTAAAAAAATACTCTTATTTTAAAGGTTTTGACGTAAGTTTTCTGTTTTTCTGCAGCAATGCTCAATACATTTCTTGCCTCCAACCCTTTCGGGACGGGCTTGTCTTTTAAGGATGTGCTGTACAGACGGGTCTATTTGAGCTTGAGTAATCGTCTATCTTCTGTCTTCAATAGTAAGGCATTGGTCCCCGCACTTTAGGCTAAAACGTTTATGACGTGAACACTTTCATGAATTGGCGTCAATATTTAAAATTTAAATACAATATTTTATTAGCCCGTAAATGCACGCTTCTTGACCTAAATGCCTTAGAATCATCCGCGTGTAAACACGTTTATCGTCCCTAAGCTCAAAGTGTTAACACCTCTCCCGTACTGAAAAGGCTAAAAAATATTGGGGACAAAAATGTAAAGACAAACTAAAAATGAGATTTTTTTGTTGTTTGCATTAATTTCGCAATAAAATGTTTGTTTTTTTTCTACTTTAGAGGTACCATTGCAAATAAATAACTTTCTCCCAAAAAGATTTCTACATATTTTTGCTAGAAATGCACGGATTTCGAAATAAAGTAGAATTTTTAAAATATTAACAAATTTATTTCGTTTTTAAAAACCGCAGCCTAAAACTGATACCTTTTAATTCTCTCATATGTAGGCATCCAAAAACCATAATCCATCATAACATTGCCTATACGAATTTGTTCCTTATTACCCCTTTTTTCCTTATAGTCAATAGCCTAATAGTTATTAGTCACTTTGAACCAATGAGAGTTTTCCAAATATTTAAATAAACTAAACTGAAATAATTATTCTAGACAACATTTAAAAATTCAAAGGCCCTAAGATATTTTTTCAATAATTTATTCGACTATATTAAAACGATCAGCACATGAAGTTTTAAGTTTGTCTTAATTATTTAAAAATATCAGGTATTTTTTAAATTTTATAAATCGCAATAAAAATTTTAAAAACACCTAAAATTCAATATATTTTGAAACTTATTTACAAAAAAAAATAAATAAAATTAATATTAATTCGACGTCACGTTTTTACTTAAGTGCTTGACAAATAATTCCAGGTATTTTAATAGAATAATACTCAATAATTGTACTTAAATTAAAATACCCTCACAATGCAATTTTTTAAGTATTTTTAAGATTAAAATTTGAGAATTTTAGGGGTGTGTAGACAATATTTAATAACTTAAGGCATCAAATTACTAACATTGTTGTAAATATGTTTTTAACTTTTACTCTAATCATTTTAACCATACAACATAATTAAATTTAAACATATCAAGTAAAGAAACACATTATGTTTACTTAAAAGCAAAATATTGTATTTATGAATTCAGAGTGTTTTAAAAAGACGCGGCAATATTTAATGGGGTAATTTTTTAGGTCATTGCATAAAACAAAAGGTATCTATAAACAAAGGTCTGGAAATGTAATATCTTCAAGATACAGGGTGTTAATTTTTTTTAAATAACGGTTTTAAGAAAATAATTTAAATTGCTTTCTACCGATTTTCTTGAAATTTGGTAACGTTGTTTGTAGTAATAGGGGCCCGAACTGGATGAAAATTATTATGTTCCTTTTATCAGACAATAATATTTGTAATCATTCCAGAAATATAAATATTTGCGAAAAATTGTTCCCAAAATAATTATTTTATTCACTGACATAGATGTGTTTTAAAATTAATAACGCGGATGTCTTTTAAATGGGTCTCTTAATTAATCATTTTTTATCTGTCAATCATTTCATATCTGTCGAATTTGTTTCCTTATCATGAATTACCATACGAATGCTGACATGACCGAACGGCACTTCATTTGTGGACCATTCACGGTGCTCATGAGTTTTTATAACTTGCTGGATTTTCCTATATAATATGTATTTTTCGTACCTTACCCATGGCCTACACAAATCCCGGACCTAACTCCCCAAGGATTTTTTTCTGTAATTCCACATAAGGACCTTGTTGTACGCTACTCCTTTGGAGAATGTGAAGAACCTAAGATATCGAATCATTGCTGGGTGTAACTCAATTAGAAACGACCCTGCTATTTTTGAGGGAGTCTGCCCATCAATGAGAAGAGGATTAGATTCTTGAATCCGAACTGGGTGTGGTCACTTTCAACTGTTTTTTCTAATGTAATTTTTAATAAGAAATTGGTAATAATTGCTTAATATTTGTTGCTGTCCTTTAGTTCTGCCTTGTAGTTTCTAGAAAATATTCTTTAATATTTAAAAATGCTTTTAAGTTATATATGGATATGTAATAAAATAGATTTTATTATTAATTTATAGATTTTACCTCGTAAAACAGGCAAGAAACAAAAAAGTTGTATTTTAAGTAACTTAATTTCAAAAAAACATTTGAATTTAATAAAAGTCAGTTTGTTTTGGGTTAAGGTACCTCCTAACTCTAATAGACTTAATATTTTTGGTCTAGTTAGGACCCTTTATTACTACAAACAACTATTAGCAAAGTCACCTTAATCCATAAAATGATTAAATCTCGAATTCCTCGGAACCCATTATAAAATTTAAAATAAACTATTAAATTCAATAGATAATATCCTCTTAAAAAATGTTTACCCCTCAAAAATTGCCGCTATAATATAAAATAAATGAAACACTTACTCTCGCTACCGTATGCGACAAGAATGAGAGTGAGAGAGAGGTGATGATATTCTACTTGGTTATTCTTGTAGCTATAATTTATTATTAATTTATTAAAAAATAATGAGTATTAATTAATAAATCATTATGAACCCTGAAAATTTATTTCGAATTCAATTAAAAATAAAAAATTATATTAACAAATATTGGTGAAAAATAATTATTTATTTCATGCAAACGTACATTGGAAAATTAAAAATTTCGTCATCAACTTTGTCAATTCGTACCAATGAAGATGGGTTGGAGCAACTATTACCACGGCAATTTATACAAGCAACGGAGCTATTTAAGCTACTTCTTTGACATTCGCAAGCAGTTACCCATCCAGCAAATTTAATTAATTTTAATTAATAAAGCAAATTTTCTGGATTTGGTGGTTTATTCATTGGTATAGGCTTCATGAGGCCAGAATCGAATTTCCACCTCCATTTCTCTAAAGAAGTATCGTGACCCAACCATATTTGTACTTGTAAATAGACTATATTTTTAAACAATTATGAGTGAATATTAAAGGAAAAACCAAAAAAAAAAAATTAAGCCGGCGAAGATCTATTCTAATGATCATTTCTTATATTTTGAATTTTTAAAATAAAATTTTCATGCATATAAATATTAAAAGTATAATTGATTTTTTTATTGACGGAAGACAAAGGTTATAGTTTTATATTATCACACATTTAATAATTTTTAAATATATTTCTTCTTTAAAAAAAAATAAATAAACACAAAATTGTAACACACTTACTTTTTATTGATTCCGACACTGTATTTATATTATATTATACAATATTTCTTATTTTTAAATATTAGTATTTTAAAGAAAATATATTTTACTTCAAAAAATTTTACATTTACTATACTCGTACTAGTAAACAATATTAACCCTTAACCCGAGAGGTTGATAAATTTTACGCTATCCGTGAATATCGGTATCAAATACCGCTATTGTAGTTATTCCCGAAAATTACATAAAAAAACGACATATTATTTATTATTTTTAATGACTACTAAGAAACAAAAGTAAACAGTAAAAACTAACAAAAATATAAACCTGTTATGACCTAAAAATATTTTTAACGGTCTTCAGTAATGCAGTTTTTGCATACTTTACTTGCATGCTCCAGGCAAATTGGCTTCTGGCAGTATAACACTTATAAAAAGTTTTTCTTTTTCTTTGGTATGGACACATCGCACAAGTTTTTTTTATTTCTAAACGATCATCTGCCGATGTTGATGGTTCACTTTTATTATCTTCTTTCAAAACGCTTCGTATGAGCGTCTGAATTTCCCTGGGAAGTTTTACGTTCTCAACTCTTCTTCGCATATGAGGTGTCACAAGTTTCATAGCTAGTTCTTCGATAAATTTTCGTCTTGATATAGGCTTAATATCTCGATAATGTAGAAATAAGGAATAGGCATTCGTTGTTGATATATCTATAAGTCTGTAAAAAATTGCTAATGGCCATCGACGACATCTACGACCTGAAGAATAATTGGAACATTTCATATCGAGGGTATCCACTCCACCTTTAGTGGCATTATAAAATGAATTTATTTCTGGAAGAGAGTTATCTGGATCTGTTTCTTTACTATGATGCATAGAAGAAACTAATATAACAGCTTTATTCTTCTTCGGAACCCGGGAAATTAATGTAAAGCTGTCCTTGGAGAAACCATATATAGTGGACTCAATTGGTCTTCTGGGAGAAGGTAAAAACTCTGCAGGAATTTCGCGCTTACTTTTTTTTAGTGTGCCTGTGTAAGTTAGACCTTTCTTCCTTAACTCACGAAGCAATTCAATTGATGAAAACCAATTATCTGCCATTATATTTCTGTTTGTCTTTTCCACTGGTTTTATTAGACGCAGAACTGCTTGGGTAGGTTTTAGCAATGTTTTTTCTTCTGGGGATAACGTTTGGCCATCGCTGTCTTTCCCTACATAGATATAGGCATTGTAGAGATATGATATTTTAGCATCAGTAAGGCACATAAGTTTGATACCGTACTTTGCCGGCTTATTCGGCATATACATTTTAAAAGAACATCGTCCTCGAAAGCTAATTAGCATCTCATCAATACACGTATTTGGGCCTAAATTAAAACATTTCTGAGAATTCTCAATGAAACTGTTAAAGATAAAAGATATGGCTGCAGTTGGATTTTCTAGACTACGAAGTTCCCTTGTTTTAGCGTCATCAAATCGAAGACAAATAAGCAGATTTTCAAACCTTTTTAAAGACATTACAGCCCTGAATATTGGACGGCCGGTAGCTTTGTTTGAAAATAGTGATAGCATGTTTTCATGATTGGACCGATATATAGACGTAAACATCAGCAATCCCAAAAGGGATTTCAATAAAGTCAGTGTCCTTGTAGTCTGTGGATTTGTTTTTATGAGTAGCTCTTACTTCTCTAAACTTCTCGTTAGTATGCAACACGATTTCATTTGTCATAGCTTCATCGAATAACAGATTCCAAATTTCTTCAATATTGGGTTTATTTCCCAAACTTCTTGCCAGTTCTTTAAGACTTGGTAATTTTATTACAATATTATGACGAGGAGTTTTAACGGCTGTATTTGGTTCCTTGGAATGCCATAAATATCCGTCCTTTCCCTCATAAGTAATATCTTCTTCGTCAATCATTCTATCGTCATCAGAGTGCGGCCTTCCAAGTTCTGGTTCATATCCTACTTCTTCATCATCAGAACCCTCCTGCTCAGAAGTTGAACTATATCGGTCTTCTTCCATAGTTTGGTTTTCATTTTGATTTTGATCGCCGGAGTCTACTATATCAGAAGATTCATACTGGTCTTCGTCAGATAATTCATCATTCCATTTTAAAACTGTGTCGGCATAGTTTTTGTCAAAGTACCTTACCCTTTTCGAGGTAGAATTCATATTCTAAAACAAAAGAACTAAGTAAAAGTCGTTTTTGAAATCATAGCGCCTGCTCATCAAATATACAAAATCATTTTTAGCTATCTTCGGTGGACACAAAAATCGATAATTTTTCGACCTACACAATATTTCTACTTAGTTCGTTATGTAAAAGTAAGGTGTACCATATTTTCATATTATGTATAAATAAAACTTACCAATACCAATAATAAACAAC
Source organism: Listronotus oregonensis (assembly GCA_019359885.1). NCBI lineage: Eukaryota > Metazoa > Arthropoda > Insecta > Coleoptera > Curculionidae > Listronotus > Listronotus oregonensis. Next base: position 16,312 of record JAHBCN010013675.1, read on the forward strand.
ACAAAAATTATTTTAAAAGTATATATAAAACTAACGGTACCCGAGACTATCGGTATCCAAGACCGTGTGTACTTTTAGAAGTCCTCTAGTAAAAGCAAACTATTCAACTGAGAGTTCCATCACTTGTCCTGTCTGCCTGTACTATAGTGAAACGAAGATAGACGCAGGCACAAGGCAGCAGGGTTGTATTTGGAGATTTTATTAATATTTTAATTTTATGTAGCGGTATGTGATACCGTGCTCTCGGGTTAAGGGTTAATAACTCTGAACTATCCCTAGCATATAGGTCTTGTTTTCAGCCGAAACACCTAGCGCGAGCCCCTCCACTCTTTCTTCTGCACCTGTCCCTTAGAAATTTAACTATTTTCTATACCTGTTACTGTATTACGTTTAGTAGAATGTTTATTTATTTTATTTATTAACTTAAAAATGAAAAATATAAATTATTTTAGCAAATAAAAACCATTTACTCATTGCAATTGTTTATAAATATTTAAAAACTAAAAAGCAACTAATTTTATTGGGCAAACTTTGTTCAGTAGAATATAAAAAATAATATTTTACTAGATATTTTTTTTGACACTCCCTGGGTTCCTAGATGGAAATCTAAGGTGACAAAAACTGGTATTAAAAAAAAACGCTCTATCTTGAAAACAATACACTTTCGGACCTGTGGTACAGGATTTTCGTTTTCATAAAGTGACATAAAAACTACCCCTTTAATTATTGCCGCGTCTTTATTAAACACCCTGCAATATTATTATAAGAAGCAATAATAAACAATAAAACAAGTTACTAATACTAATGTACTAAAAACCTAAACCTAACATATACATATACTGCAAACCAAACTCCGAAAAGTACTTGAAACTAATGCTTCTTCACGAGTCTGATAGTGATAAGTCAGATTTTAATTTTTTTACTAAATTAAAATTAATTTATAGCTTAGCTGTGGAAGAACCAAACTTTTTTCGACAACATTTTTATTCTGGTAACTAATGGATCTAGAAAGGCTTATCAGTTTTAAAAGTGCAGACATTAAATTTATTATAATTAATTTTAAACCCGCTTGATATAATGTGCAAAATAATGTAAAATCTTGTTATTAAAGAAATTTTTAAACTTTTACTCTAACTAGTTTTAATTATTAACTTGCTTAAATGTACTTTGTTTTTTAATTCTATACCTAAACTTTTATACCCCGTGTATCGTGTTGCTTCAGTCAAATATAATTGCTATTTTGGCATATTTTTTTAAAACAGAAAATGGCACAACATAGGTCATACCTTTTTATACCAAAAACTGTCTTTTTGACAGTAAAATAAAAAATCTTAGTTTTAATATAAGACATACCCCCGACTTAGGGTTAAACAATACCTATGATTTCTAGATTGTCATTCAAAATTAACATTTTCTAAGCTCATTGTACAATATTTAGTTATGAAACAGAAGCCTATAATAAAAAAAAAGTTTCAATAAGTAGCAGTTTTTCATAAATTGTACTTAATTTGGTGGTCTAGAAAAACATTTCCAATTATATACAGGGTGTCCTAATAAGGTCGTCCTCCGGCGATATCTCGGGAACCCTCTATCGCATAGCTTACGAAAAAAAATATTTATAGTAAAACCAGCCACGAGAAAATATTTTCCAAATTTCTAATTCCACCGCTAGATGGCGTAAAACTAAGAAAGAAATTGAAAACACGGATTTGTAAAAAATATGCCCTAATAACTTATGTCGTGGGTATTTTTTTTACAAACAACGTAAAATAAGAAAACTTTTTTTTTTCAAGCGTTTTTCCCCAACCTGTCAAATAAACGAAGGGGGGGAAGAGCAAATGTACATTTGAAAAAAATTAAATAACTATTTTTCGGCTTAACCGATTTTAATAAACTAAGTCTCGTTTGAAAGAGCTTTTATCAGGGCTTAAGATAAAATATTGGTATAATTAATTTATTTCTTTGTTTTATCCCTAGAGACTAATTTGTGTCAAAGTTATAAATTTTGTCCATTTTTTTTTCTAATTTAAATACATTGGTATTATTATTATTATAAGCCCATTTAACATAAAAAAATAAAGTAACTGGTAAAAACCGCATTTTAGTATCTTAATTAATTCTCGACTTGCCGAAACACTGCATTACTCGTATCATTTCCTATTTTAAGCTGTCAGATAAACAACGCGGCGTTTTTATCAAAAGTGCCTTTATTGCTGCAAGGCAATATGGCAGAAGTATTCAAAATACGGCATTTTAATAAAAAATGTTTAGACATTTGAGAACCCTTTTAAGAGAATCTGGGAATGTGCATCCTATTCTAGCACAATGAATATAAAATTAGCCAAAACCCGTAGATAATAATAAATCAGCTATTATTATCCACGTGTAATTATGAATGCTGTTATTAAATTGATGATTATCAAATAATAAGAATATTATAGATATTATTTAATATTCGCAGAAAAACAAATGGTTTTTGTTTTCATGGCATTCTCGATAAAAACGCTGCGTTGTTTACCTGACCGCTTAAAATAGGAAATGGGACGAGTAATGCAGTTTTTCGGCAATAAGTCGAGAATTAATTAAGATATCGAAATGCGATTTTCACCAGTTTCTTTACTTTTTTATGCTGTTTTTAATGGGTTTATAATAACTATACCATTGTATTTAAATTTTTGGAAAAAATTGACAGTATTTACAACACAAATCAGTCTCTAGGGATAAAATAAAAAAATAAATTAATTATACCAATATTTTATCTTAAGCCCTGATAAAAGCTCTTTCAAACGAGACCTGGTTTATTAATATAAGCCGAAAAAAAATTATTTATTTTTAAATGTACATTCGCTCTTCCCCCCTCCGTTTATTTGACAGATTAGGGAAAAACGAAGAAAAAAGTTTCCCTATTTTACATTGTTTGTAAAAAACTACCCACGAGATAATTTGATATGGCATATTTTTAATTAATCCGTGTTTTTAATTTTTTTTCTTAGTTTTACGCCTTCTAGCGGTGGAATTAGACACTTGGAAATTATTTTCAGCATTTTCTCGTGACTGGTTTTACTCTAAATATTTTTTTCCGAAAGCTATGCGATAAAGGGTTCTCGAGATATCGCTGAAGGACGACCTTATCAGGACACCTTGTATATTTACAGCATGCAATAGAGAACATAACTAAAAATATGAACCTTTTACTGTTGTAAATAATGATCATCTTACTATGGACAATTGTTAACTACTATTCAACAAACAAGGGTATTATTAAGGGCGATTAATGATCAAGGCTACATAACGCGCAATTCTCGAGAGCGCGTTAGGGGTTGGGATTATTAATCGCCATTAACACAGATCAACATTCCTTATCCGGCGTTTATTTACACTTTGGATTAATCCATATGCATACATTATTCCAGATTTTTCTTCACTTAACCTTTAAACGACCTGGAAGCCAACCTTATGGAGGTTAACTGACCTCAGGTTCTGCTTCGCCGACCTCGAAAACATACGTAGGCATTTTTTCAATCGTACTTAACGCTTTTATCTCATAAACACTTTAAAATTACCTTGAAATGACTTTCGATGAGCTTTAGGATAGATGTAATACCTACCTCGAAAACAAAAGCTTCAAATGACCCTGAACCTGACGTGATGGAGCTTAACCAACCCTCTCATGGTAATTCGCGACCCAAAAAACCCTAGTAGCAAATGTTAACCTGTGTAATTTATTCCCGAGTTAGTTACAATAATTTTTTGACGTGTTATTAAATTGTAATAGTTTTCTTAATTTAAGGATAGGAATATATAGGAATTACTGGATTATAAATATACTCATTTGTTTATTTAGTGTATTTTTAGTTCCCCATATTATATGTTTAATTAGAATAAAAAATCTTGCAGTAATAAGGGTTATTAATAAATGCTTTTGTATTTGTTACTATTTATAAATAAACAGTCACTGGAAATAGCTACTTTACCAACAAGGGTATTAGGTAATAAGGGCGATGAAAGATCGGGTCCAGGGTTAAGATCATTAATTGCCAAATAATATTTTTTAAAAAATGTTTTTTAGTTTTAGGAAATAAGCTTAAATGATATTGTTAGAATAGACTAAATATATAAATTTATATTTTTTTAGGTCCTTATACCAAAATCGTTTCTAAATAGAAAATCATAGCTAATAATCCATAATTTTGTGTACTTTAATAATACTCTTAAAGAACCCATCGCGATTTTTTTTTTAAATATAAACATACTATTGTTTTAAAATAATTACATTACGTTACAACTTAAAAAAAAAGTTATTAAGGGTAAAGCCATAACATAACATTTTTGCTAGTGTAATACTTTAGTTATTTAATTTTTCCCTCATAACCCTCTTATGCTTGAATTTTTATTTTGGGTCCATTCTACCCCAAAAATTGAATGATCTCTTGCTCCATTGGATTACTTGAAATTTTTTGTCAAATACTAAAGAATGTAGGTAACTAATAATTAATCTTTATATTATTTTTTACTATTTGAAAATCATTTCTAAAGACCATTTTTTTAAATTAGGTAATTTTAGTGATTTTTGACAATGATTTAGTTTTAGGTGGTACCGTGCAATAAATCAGAACTAAGTACCGTAATGCTAATATACTTGAATTTTTTCGGATATGCTGTTATGTCAAAAAGCCCAAAAAAACGTATTTCTTAACAATTGACATACTAAAGGTGCGTTCGATTTGTATATTCAATTTGCGCATTTGTTCACACCGTAAGAACTTTTCGCTCCGAACCCGTTGGAGATGGATCTGACAAATGCTTTTATAAATGTTTCATTTATATTTTTTTACAAATATATTTCTTTATAATTTGGATTTTTTATAAACTGTAAAGGCTCCATTTCTCGCACTTTTAAGAAAAACTAAAAGTTTTTTTAACAATAAAAAATCTTATTTATTTATAAAAAAGTGTACAAAAAATGCTTTTTTAACAATACTTTAAAATGTAAACAGCTCATCATTCTATATTTATTGGCGTTTTTTGAGCTAGAGAAACAACAAGAAGCTGCAGGAATTGCCTTAAACCTTCAAAATTTGATGGAAAGGACAGCTGTCCCAAGGAAAGTAAATAAAGCAGCGATATTTAATTAAAAAAAAATGGACTAAAATCGGACAAAAGCTTTAAAGAAGGCAAAAGGATATTCCAAAAGATGTTGATTGCAATACAATGCAATATAAACCAATGGTAATAATAGGAAACTTAATGTGTTGCAAAGTGATTAAACTAAATTTAAATAAATAAACATACTATTTTTAAATAAAATATTACATTAGAATAATGAGCTGGCTTTGCTCGTTTAGTCGCTTATTTCCTATTTTTTTCAGAATTTTTACTTTTGACGCACGCAGATAATTTTTTTTTTGACAATGCGAAATTTTAAACTTGGGAATTTGTCATTAATGTGACAAGTAACAGTTGAAATAAGAAAACACATGACTTTTTTTGATAAATTTATTGTTTCTCTCTGCAAAAGTGTATCAGTTAAGGACGCAAAACAATGTCGGAACTGCATATCCGAAAAAAATCAACTTTACTTCTGCAAATATCAATTTAAAATAACCCTGTTTTGCTAGTTCACTGACTTTAGAGATGCAAAATTTTGACTACCACCGGTCATATGCTGAAAGGTAACTTCGTATGCTACTAGCAGAACCACACTTAAATTTTAGATCCTATTTAGGTCCGTATTTTTAGGCTTTTTTAGGCCTCAGGTCATTACTATATTTAATAATTTTTGCTCCTTGTTTTCTCAGATAAATCATCTAAATCTCAATAAATACGTGGTTCCGCTAGCTTAAGATTAAGCTAGCAGAACTACGCTACGCCAGGACCATTGAAAATAGAAATTAAATCCCATATTATTAGGCTTCTTGTAAGCTCTTAATTAGCATACCTTTTTGGATTTAAAAACATAGGACCTAAAAAAGCTATATTAAATCCATACAGGTAAATCATGTACCACTAGATTATGCAATATTTTACCAATTAAACATAATTTTATTATTAGTTGGAACAATTTTAAAAACTTCTCTATTTAAGGCTCTTGTTTCATTGTTGTTGGTTGCCTTATACCTATATATTTGTTTTTTGTCTTTGTGGTTTTGCTATCTTAACGTTAAGTCAGCAGAATCCCACCGACAAAATCCACTAACATTACATTTCTGAAACCAAATGCATACCATAATTTTAGGTTGTTTTTAGGCTCTATAACTACCATATTTTACAGTTTTTTGCTATCTGTCTTTTTTTCAAGAAAATCATGGTTGGCAATACAACACTTCAATGTTTTGAAAAAAGTATAAAATATGGTTTTTAATGATTAAAGTATGCCATCATTTTATGCTGCAGTAAGAGACAAAACATCAGGTTAATGTGGAATTAGAACTAACCAAAAGCTTAAAGATCTACATATGATGCTACGTATGATATTTGTTATCGCTATCTGAAGATTTTCGATACTATCGTAACGATTTTTATACACCTTATCCTGCAAAAATCACCAGAAATAAAAATCCATAGGTGTAATATCCGGAGAATGGGGAGGCCAACGCATTGGTCCTCTGGTAGCAATGAAATGATCATAAAAAAATCACTTATAAAATTATTTACATTTCGGATATTGTGAGGGGGCGGTTTTGTGTTGAAAAAACACTCTTTGGCGATCAGCTAAGTTTTTTTTATTAAAAATCTTTTTCTATATGGTTCTAAGAAACTCCAGATAACGCTCACCTGTTAAAGCACCGTCGTAAAAGACTAGTCCAATGATGTTTGACCCAATAAGACCGCACCAAACATTTATACCGAAACGTACCTGGGGATAACAAGAAATATTTTGCATAAGGTTTTTACCACTCCAGTAATGATGACCGCCAGCCTATTGCTAAAATTTTCCCTTTTAAATTAGTTTTGAAATCGGGGTTAGCGTTTTTTTTTTCACAAACCATCGGCAAAATGTTATCCGTCTTTTATGGTCACCCGGTAAAAGGCAATAAGTAGGTCTTTATTTATATGGCACGTACTTATGTTTTTTTTTTCTTAATTGTTCCAAAACACGCCCCAATGTCTCTTTCGCAATCTGGTATGGAATTTTTACGATTTTCTTTAAAATAATCGATCACATTTATTTCCTTTTCTTTATCCAATATAAATAATTTATTTGGCTTACTCGTCGGAAAAACCTTTTTATTTGACGTGAACTTTTTAAATATTATAGAAAAATTTTGTTCTGGGTAACTTTTTTTAAATTGGATTTCTTTAGGACGATCAGCAAGGCACAAAGTATGCTTCAAGTATTACATTTTTAATAATATATATATATATATATATATATATATATATATATATATATATATATATATATATATAAATATTATATTAAAAATTAATTTTTAAATAATTTTTTAATTAAAATGGAGCTTGAGAAATCATATTTGAAAAAAACAAACGATATTTTCGAAAAAAAAATTTAAAAAATTCACGTCAAATAAGATTTTTCCAACGAGTAAGCCAAAAAAAATATTGGATAAAAAAAGGAAATAAAAAATTTTTTAAAAAAAAATCGAAAAAAATTATACCAGATTGCGAAAACATTTTTGGGGGGGTTTTAAAAATTAGAAAAAAAAAAATAAACGTGCCAAAAAAAAGACCTACTTTTTGCCTTTTCCTAAAAAAAAACG
>JAHBCN010013676.1:0-23958 GCA_019359885.1 Listronotus oregonensis
AAACCACATTTTATAAGAACTCACAGTCAAACAAGGTTCGTTAAATGGGGGGGGGTGGAAATTTGGGAAATTTATGTAATTGGTCCTTTTTTTTTGAAGAACGAGTTCCGGTCAAGTTTATTTTTTCTTCAAAATGACTTGCCCCCCTGCCCAAACGCCTTCCAAACATTGGGGAGGATGTGGTATTTACGACGGGCCCAGTCCATCATACAGAAACAATTTAAACATCTGAACAATGCCCCTAATAGATGGATGGGAAGAGGTGGGCCATTTCGATCCCCCTGTTCGCCTGATATTAAAAAAAAGGATTTTTTAATGGGGTTATGTCAAAGATCATGTCTATAGAATCTCCCAATCACTAAGGAAGATATGAAGCAACGTATAAGAATTTTTTAAAAATATCAGCAACAATATGCAAGTTAATCGATTTTTTGAAGAACGAAAGACTTGTTTAAATAATAACCGGGCCCATATCGAACATTTATTATATTTTTTGACGTCTACCTTTTTTTTATAGCCTTTTTTTAACGTTATTTTATTTCGTTATTGTTTTTATTTTTTATGTTCGTTTTGCTTATTTATGTACTTTGTTGTTGAAATAAAATAAAATACTAAAGTTTAAAAAAATTTTTTTAATTTTTTTTGTTTGAATACAAAACTTTTTTTATACCTATCAACAAGTTCTTTTTTAGCAAAATTCATTTTTTTAAATCTTTTAACTACTGTGCAATAAAAATACTTTTGTTAAATTTATCCTACCATAAAAAAAAAAACAACAGAAAACAACGATTTTTTGGCATTTTCTATTAAAATCGAAATTTGGGAAAACCCCATTTTGGAACATAACTTATAAGTAAGAATTTATAAATCATAAAATACTTAACAACATGGCATATTAAAATATGGGTTTTCCCTTTTAAAAAAAATAAAGTTATGTTACTTTAAAACTGCAATATTACCGCCCACAAAGCGAAATTGGGAAAAACCCCGGCCATAAATCGGAAATACCAATTCGAAATTAAGGGTATTCTGAGTATAATTTCATTATCTAGTTACCTGGGTAAAAAAACAATCACCCTTTTTTTTAGTTTTGTCATTGCAAAAATTTTTTATAGTGATTTTCGTGGAGACTTTTCATTGTGATTCAAAAGCGCCTGTGAAAATTAGTAATTTATATTCATTTTTTCGGCAAAGTGTGGGAAAAAATTTTGTAAAGAACTATGGAGCCTATTGCTGGTGGTAAGTAGAATATTAAAAATAATATTTTTTAAAATATTTCTTTACTTTTTTTTATACTGGTGTTCTGAAAAGTTAAAATTTTTTTTTTTAATTTCAATTTTTCATTTTCAAAGTAAAGTATGTTTCCCCGAATTTCCCGCATTTAATAGCTTTAAATTATTTTTTTGCCTTTTGAATCCCATTTTAAGTTGCGCATAATTTCGACTTGACGAGAAAATTTTTTTAAAGATTTTGGTCTGGGTCCAAATTCGTATAAAATGGGTCCCAAACGCAAAAAAATAATTTTCTCCTACTAACTTAAAAAAAATAAATTTTTTATAAAAAAAAAATTTTTTTATAGAAAATTAAATAGAGAAAAAAAAAAAATTGCCATATGGGTTTAAATTAATATGGCGCCCAAATTTTTAAATGGCGAAATCTTATTAAAAATATATTTTTTTAATTACATTGAACTAAAATTAAAAAAACAGTTTTAACAATCATTCATGGTTTCAAAATATAAATTATAATCCAAGCAGCTTTTGAAAGTTTTTAGAATTAACATTCAATTCTTCAACTACGTCTCAATTTTGGAAGATTTTTCTAATGTAATTTGAAGTACCATTGATTGCAAAGTATAATCTGTACAAATATTATAAAAGGAAAGATTTGATTGTTTGTTTGAATTGAATAGGCCCGAAACTACTGGATCGATTTAAAAAAATTTTTTTACCATTAGAATCCTACATTATCCCCGATGAACATAGGCTATTGCTAGTAATAAAATAATTAACAAAATTACAACTTATTTTTTTTAGGGTCTGCAACAAAATCTGCTTTGTTTAAAAAAACCAACTTTTCAATTGGTTTAAAATTTGTCAGTCCCAAGGGAAAAAATGGAGCAGTGTCGTTATTTGGCAGAAAAAGTGACCTCTACCATGGGGTTGAACGCTTGTCGAAGAGTCTTCAAAAGTCTTATATAAATTCATCGAGAAATATGACAAAAAAAGGTCAACAGCATCAAAAAATAAAACTGCATTTGAAAATAAAAATCGAGATTGGTTAAATATTGAGTTGGAGTTTTTTTAAAGAATGAAACTCAACCAGCCGAAATGCAGGATACAACTTTTTCGGTAGAGGAGGCCCACTGGATTTTTAGATTTGATGAACGATAAAAAAAAAGAAGAACTGAACCGTTGCGAGCAACGAAGCCCGGAAAAATAACATTTGCTGCTCAAATGAAGTTTGGTCCCAAGGTAAAAGGGTGAAGAGAGGTTAAATAATGTTGCATTCTCAACACCAACCCGTGCATCAAAAAAAAAAAAATCTCTTCAAAAAAAATGGAAATACCATTTGCAGCGGAGGCCTTATCGCTTTTTGTAGAGGCTAAATTGACAAAATTTCAATATAATTAATAAGAAATTGGCAAAAAATAAGTCAACCTTTTCCTAATTATGGTCCGTAATCCCCGGGAAAAAAAATGCTACCCAGAAAAACCAAAAATTTTGAAATGGTAAGTGCCCCCTTTAAAGTTTGCTGGTCATACATCTTTAAGGGTTTTTTGAGTCCCTAAAGTTTTAAATTCTTTAAACCAAGAAAATTTAAAATTTACTTTAATTTTCAAAGGGGTGTGACGGGGGTTCTGGGGGGAGTCAAAAAAACAGCAGTTTGTAGAGTCCCAAAATTTCAGATGCTAATATCTTTTTTTAAAAATTGCCAATCCAGCTCATTAACGGGGACCCGAAATCAAAAAAAAGTTTGTAATTGGGGAAAAACCCAGACCTTCCTCCACAGATTCTGTAGACCTCTTAGAGTCCAGTTTAGGGGAAACAACAGAGCTATCAGTGGGGAGAAAAGCAATATTTTACCAAAAATTTCAGATTTGCAACCAACAAAGCTTGATATTCAAGGGGAAAAGATGATTTTTAAAAAACATTTTATATTTTACAATGATAGATGGCAAATTGTGTAATGCTGTAACTGAAAATACTTCCTCAGAGATGCTATTTGTGTAACAAATCCAAAGATTTTAACAATATCGAGAAGATTTTAAAAACAAAATTACTGCAATCTAGATATAAATTTTGGGTTTTGTCTCTTTACATGCTTGATTGTTTTTTGGGTGTTTGCTACTATCTTAAAAGATGGAATTTAAGCAAGGGGCAAGCGCGGGGCCAGGAAAAAAAAAAAACTTGCAAATGCCAAAAAAGAACCCAAAAATTTTTTTTTAAAGAAATGGGACTATTGGTTGATAGACCAAAACCGGGTTTTTGGGGAATACTAATGACGGCAACACTGCTCCCCTTTTTTTTAGAATGCTCAAACTTGGGAAATTACAGGCTTGATCAAGATTTGACATTTAGATTCAGAGTAATTTTATTAACAATTTCTGTGGTTTTCATATAAAAATTAAAAGTTTTAAGGACTACTGTCAGAGACGGCCAGAAAATTTGTAAAATTTGACCGTGGTATAAATCCAACTTCCGTCCATAAAAATTAAATGCACAGTTCTGATATAATATCATATTTTATGGTTCCAATTGGGAAACCGAGGAAGCCCAGGAATCAAGAAACAAAGATATTAAAAGTTTGGGGAGAATTTCATGCACGGAAGTTTTCAAGAAAACAAAACATGGAGGATATTTTTGTAATTTTTTAATATCTTCTGATTTTTAATCTAATTTAAAAAAAATCATCTGAAAAAAGCTTAAACAGTACCCTTCAAAAGTTTTGGCATTTTTTATGAACCAACAGTTTCTGCTGATAAAGTGATAGTGAAGTTATTGATTGATTTTAATTATTAAGATAGGTTAGTCTTTTTATTATTAAAAGTTTTTTTAAATAGGTCTGTATATTTTTATATATTAAATATTTTCTTAACATGTATTTTAAATTGCTCTTATTTTTACACAAAAGTTAGTTATAAAAAAATAGAAAAAAAACAAACAAATCACAACTTTATTTAATTTATAATAAGCAATTTTATTAACCTCGGGTATATAAAAAATCTTGTCATTTTGGATTTTTTTCAAAAATTTTTTGAAAAAAGCGTTTATTTCAGGCCAGATTGAAGTCGGATTGAGGCACTCAACAGTGACAAAGGCAAGTAAATTTGGGAAAAAAATGCAGCATTAACTATCTCAATCCTAAAACTTTTAAAAAATGGTTTCCTCTCTCTCTCTGTTAAGTGCCTCAATCCAACTTCAATTCGAGCCGAAAAAAACCTCTTATTAAATTTTAAACTCTTAACTGCTTAAATTGTTAAAATAATAACAGTCTAATAATAATAGTAACATTTTTTATAGAGTTTTATTTTTTTTAAGGAAATAGGTACTTACACCCTTATGTTGCAATAAAAGAACCCAAGGGGAGGGGGGGGTTTTAAAAAAATTTTAAATGAACGTGTTATCTTAGTTTTTTAAAATTTTCTTACGTTCATGTTTGTGATTTAAACAGCACTCACTATTTAGGCCCCTTTTCCCCGATTTTCGCCGTGTGGGCCCAAAAAAAAACCCTGTGAATTAAAAACCCCTTTTTTTTTACAAAATTATTCTGTCATCCGTGATGTTGAGAGAAACATGAAAAGTTTATAATTTTTTAAAACGTTTTTTCCCGGGTTTTTTTTTTGGCTTTTTTTTTCAAAATTTTTCGAAAAAGTAAATACTAATCCGAAAAAAACTTTTTTTTTATTAGACATGCTTCAACATTTCTGACCCAAATTTTCCCCCCAATGTATATTTTTTAATGTTTATCATATAAGGATTTATCTGTAATTCCTGCCAGTGATTTGTTGTTTCCTAAAGAGCACCATAAAGCATACACTGTGAGGTAAGGCAGATTGAAAATTTTAAACAGCTAGGAAAAGGGAAAAGGTTTTTTTTCGATTTTAAAAAAGCTGTTTTTTTTGGGTTTAATTTTTTTTTGGGTACATTCGTTGGACTTTAATGTTGGCTCCATTTAATGTTATTGAACCGCATCTTTGTTTTAGATTTTTTATCAAGGAATTTCAAAGATTCCAAAACCCCAAAAATTAACTTTCCTAGATATTTCAGTGCGATGAGACCTTATGATTAAAAAAATCATAAATCTTTTGCAATCCCGTTCTAGGCATTATCTTCGTTTTCGATTTACGTACTAGATGTAAAGAGTTAAAATGTTATTCATTGTATTTAAAAAAGATGGAGGATAGTGTTTCTCAAAACCAAAATTTTGGAGATTTTAAAAAAAAAGAAAGTTTTTGTTCTTAACGAGTATTTTAATGAAAATGGTAGATAATGAAAATCCATATGATTTTTTTGCAGTTTTTTTTTAGGCTGTTTACTTTTTATGGAACGTACAAGTGCCTGATTACATTATTAATAATAGGTGTGATGTTATTTAAAAAAAAATAAATGTTTTGATGTTTTTAAAAAGATTGTGGCTCTGTCTAAAAAAACAAATTGGCCCCGGGTGGAATTCCCGAATATGCACTGATTAATCTGGTAAAGTATAGGTTCCCTTTTTGTAATATTTTTAACAAGTCTCTGGCAGAGGGTGATTCCAACTGTCTGGAAAGAGTTATGTTTTCCAATTTATAAGGGGGGGATGGGAGAATATTAGTAATTATAGGGGTTCGATACAATCAGCTATCCCAAAACTTCGGATTCATTTTTACGATCAACTCGTCGGTCCTGTAAAGGCTGTATAGTCAAAGAACAACATGGATTTGCTGGGGGCCCATCAACTACAATAACCTTTTGGGTTTTGGAACGAAATTCTGAATGTAGGGGGGGGATCAGATGAATGCTATCTCCCGGATTTCTCCGGGTTGATAGGTGAATCATCGGCTTTTCAGCAAGCTGGGAACTGGTTTTGATGGGGTTTCCTTTAAGAGGACCATGCTTTTTGGGACCCTAAAAGAGTTAAGTTGGGCTTTTTCCAAATCGATAACGGTTACATCTGACCCCCCCAGGGGGACACTGTCCCCCCCCCTTTTTTAAACTTGTTTGTCGGACATAGGTCAGATTAAAGCCTACCCCTTTTGTTTGGGATGATATGGCTTTATAAAGGGGGCGAGTATGATTTTTCTTTATCAGATGGCCCTTGACAATTTTGTTCAATGGTCTAGAATAAACTACCTATTACTAAACCCCAAAAATTAATTTTATTTTTTAAAAAAAACGAACGAGAATCAGTACTCAATCATATTGGGGGCAGGAATGTTACCGCAATGTCGGTTTTGGGGTAACTTGTGATTTTTCTTTTCGGGATATTATTCCGGTTATTTCTGGCAATGGGGGACAGACGGGCCCCGAGACTTGTCTTTTTTCTTTGAAAACCTTTTTGCCCCTAGGAGCCCCGACGGAACGTAAAGTACCCCTTTTTCATATGACAAATCGAAAATAAGAAAAAGTTTTTGGTTTTTAAATTTCGATTTGCTTTACATAATGTAACTTTAAACCCCTTTCAGAGAAAGGAGAATAGGATTTTTGTTTTTTATAAATTGTTGAAGGGGGTATATTGGTTTCGGGAGCAAACTATAAAAAGTACCGGTTTTAAAAGGAATACATTTTGGGGTTAAATTTCATGCAACCAATTATGGGAAAATGGTCCTATGCCCAAAATGAAAATACTTAAATGACCATCCATCTTTTTTTGGGGGGACTTAATAGATTTAAGAAAAAAATATTAGGGTGTTTTAATTTTTAAAAGGTTTTAATTGTTAATATTATTAATATTTTGTTATTTTGTTAATTTATTTTTGGGGATTGTTGTGATGTTTTTTGATTTATACTAGAATTTATTCATTTGTAAGTTTTTAAAGTTAACTTTTTTGTTTTAGATTTTTTTAAAAAAAATTTGTAATTCTTCTAGGTTTCCCTTTATTAATAAATAAAAAAAAAAATAAAAAATAAATAAAAAAAAAAAGAAAGCAAAAAAGTTTTTTAATTTTTTTTTTTATTTTTATAAATTTTCATTAAAATATTATAAATGTTAAATTTTTGAAAAGTTTGTTTAATTATTGGTTAAAATTTTATTTTTAAAAAAAAATACATAACTTAATAGTATTTAGTTTTATGTTTTTAAGGTTGGCGATAAAAATAGCAAATTGGTTATCGGCAAAAATTTTAAAAAATTCTTTAGAAACATACCATTTACCATAAAATATTTAAATCATAAAAGCTATGCAAAATCATCTGAACGTTATATTTTATGTTAAATTTTCTTCTTCATTCTAGGGACATCGCAGCAGCTTTTTTTTTTCAAAAAAAAATAATAGAACGTAAACAACAAAGTTATGAAATATCTCAAAGTTTAAGGTCGCTATAAGGACAAATAAATCAATCTTTATTTCAAAAGACATAAAACAAATTATGCAATGCAGAAAACATCCATAAAATAAAAATGATTTCCGATATCAAACATAAAATTTTCAAAAAGACTTAAAAACTTCTCAAAGAATATTTTATTTAATTCAAAACAAAAAAAAAGGTTTCATTTAAAAAAAAAGGGTTTTTTTTATAAAACAAAAAACCATGGAAAAAAAAAATATCACGTTTAAAAAACTTTGGTCGCATTGTCTTAAAATTTTTAAAAAAAAAAAAAAAGTCAAATTATTGAAGTATCTGTAAAATTTAAAATTTTCCCATCACTTTAATTAGGTTAAACAAATAAATTCCCCAAAAGATGTTTTAAATTTGGAACAGGCAGGTGGCACAGTTTTCAGGATGAAGAAAAAAAATAGTTTTTGAAAAAAAAACCCAATTAAAATATATCAAATTAAAATTTTATAATTAAATAAAAAATCCCTTTATTAATAATGAAATAAGGTATAAAAAAATGAACCTTTTTTTTGCATTTCATAATATTGAAAAAATTTTTCGAGCAAATAAAACGGAAGGAAAAGTATAAGTATAATCTTTCTCTTGCTTCGGGGCTGATATTGGTTACTGCCAAGCAGCAAAGGGCCCTATAGGTTCAAAATGGTGTAAGTTTCGTCAAAAACTAGTGCTAGTGAACCCTTTATCACACATTGTGGTATCATGAAATGAGTAAACAAATTTTTAAGAGAAAAATAACTAACCTAAAAAACTTACTGAAAAAAAATTAAGCATATTTTTTTAAAAAAATTTTAAAACTAACGTTATTTTTTATTTTTTTTGGGTTTTTTAAAATTGTAGGTTTTTTTTTATCAGTAAAAAAAATTAAAAAGAAAAAAAAAACAGCAACTTCAGCTTTTTTTAAAAGGAACCCCTGTATTATGGGCCCAACGAAAGATCTTTTTTTTTCTGATTTTAATGGCCACAATAATAATGTGACGACAGTGCAAAAGGAATATCACTTATTATTCTTTAACAATGGGTCCCCATCTACATACACTTTTAAAATATATATTAAGAAAGTTTAGTGACTGGAAAAGCTTAAAAATAAAGAATAGGACTGTAGCATGAAATGAAAATGAAGATTTGACTATATTCTTTTTTCCGGGATAATTATTATACTTCTTCTTTTGGGACTAACTACTTTTAAAAATTTTTTGAAAATCCTGAAATATCAATCTTGGATGCGGCATGTAAACTTAATATAACAGATTATAAAATGTTTTTAATTTTAAAAAAATTTTCAGTTTCATCCTTATAAATTTATGTCCGCCCAGGATTTTTCTAAACAAAACATGCAGGACCGACCTGAGTATGCACTGGAAATAACTAGGCTTATGGGGCAGGATCCAGAGTTTTTAAATAAAATTCTATTCACCGATGATTTTTTTCTCACTTTAGCAGGAATGTTTAATCACAAGAATGAACATTATTGTTCCAAAGAACACCCCACCAAATTTGGCAACAAAACAATTATTATATATTGTTTCCATGGCTATCTTGATACTAATATGATTTTCTTTTCAATTTATTTATTATTTAAGCTCAAAAACTGTTCACTAAAAATCATAAAGATATATAAATTT
This sequence comes from Listronotus oregonensis, assembly GCA_019359885.1. Lineage (NCBI taxonomy): Eukaryota > Metazoa > Arthropoda > Insecta > Coleoptera > Curculionidae > Listronotus > Listronotus oregonensis. The sequence continues at coordinate 9,164 of JAHBCN010013676.1, forward strand.
AAAATCGAAAAAAATGATCTTTCGTTGTAGCCCATAATATAGGGTGTTCCATTTAAAACAGTTGAAGTTGATTATATTTTTTCATTTTTTAATGCGATATTTTTTTACTAATAATTTCAAAAGATAATATGGAACAAACCTACAATTTTTATAAAAAAAAAAGATTTTTACTATATTCAAAAATAAAGGCTCCAGATGCCATGTAAATATAATCAAAGACCCTGTACACACATTATACTACATAGTGCACCATTCAATGTTTAATTAAATTTGGCAGTATAACCCATTTTTAGTAAAATAAAATTGATATTTTGTATCTAGAGGCTTTAAATTAAAGAGTCTTATGAACTTGCAGATGACCTGAAAAAGAATCTAAAAAACCTATTAAAACAGAAAAAAAAATTTAATTTAAAAATTTTTTAAAATTTTTGGGTTAAAATTTTAGATATTCTAGGAGTTAGGTGTGTTAATTGAAAAATATATTATACGTCTGCAATACGAAGTAGGTGATTCCTATTAGTTTAAAATAGGGCTTTATACCGCTTATTTCTGATACATACTTCTTACAACAGACATGATATTTTTCTTAAAAACGGCACAATTTACGAACAAAAAGCACGAGACAAAAAAGTTTCTAATTATGCAAAGCCTTCACAAAGTATTTCATAAATTGCAAATTTTTAATCCCAGCAAACGGAAAAACTATTTATTATTGCAGATTTTAACCCTTTTCTAGGGTAGCAGATATTACAAATACTGTTGTAAGAAAGCATTGAAAAACATAAACATCTCACCAAATGACCATGCACACTTAAAATGGGTTTTTGACGACCGGTGAAATTTAACAAATGTCCTCAAAGGAAGCAATTTTTATTATTGCACCAAAACTTTAAAGCTACAGGGTGAGCCACTAGAGCTAGGTATAATTTGTGTCTTGGTAATTTAAAAAAAAATGGTTTGCTAACTGTATTTAAATAGTAATTAATACAAAAACTTTTATTTTTTTCTGTATATTAATTTATTTATCTTACAAAGTGTTATAAGGTAAAATAAAAATACAGAGTAAGTCAAAAAATATTTGAAAACCTAAATATTATTTTTATTACAGTATATTTTTATATAGAGTATCCTAAAGAACAGCAAAGAAAAATTACGTTACACCTATTTAAAGTTTAATAATAAGTTATAGACATTCTTTAATGTATACAAGCAAGGAACGGAGAATATATTATTAAAATATAATTAACATAACATATAATTTGATATATTTTTTGGTGGTATACAGGTGGTACCATGTTATGTACCAATTCGAGACCATGATAATACAATTATTTGTTTATCATAATGATTGGAATAAGCTTTTTATAGGTTAAAAAAGTAAAAATCATTTTGTTTTATTTTAAACTTTTACTTTTGTCATGAAGTTATTAAAATAGTCAAAGTGCTAAAATTAATTTTTATTTTTCATCTTTTATTAATACAAAATCCAATCCAAAATTAGGCCCAAGAAAAAGGACAAAAAATTAATTTATGTTTTTTTTTAACGGGGTAGGTAACAACAGATAAATATTATCATGGTAATGATACCTAATGGATAAGATTAAATAGAAATCGGCAAGTGTAAGTTATTAAGTCAGTAATTAAAGTGTTTTTTTTTAGTTATACTTAAAAGATCGATCAGTTTTAGAATACTCTGTATATGCTGTTGTAAAAATGTTTAGTTAAAAATTTAATATAAAACCTTTACACTTAAATGTAATGGAATTTTTAACTTACTTAAAAGTTCTTTCTAAGTAAAATTTTTAAATTTAAATATATTTTAAAGGTTTAAAATTACATAGGGTATAACAAGAGTTTTACATTTTGCATCGAAACTGTTTATTTTCAAATCAAATTGTTTAAAAAACGTAAAGCAAACTTGAAAATAGGTATAATTTAATTTTTCTGTATTGTATATGTGGTACCCTGTATAATCTGCTTAAAAGATTATTTAAAACCCTACTTGTGTACAGTTATTTTGACTTAATTTCCTAATAGGAATATTACAGATTACTTATTTAGGATAACTATTATTATTTTTCATGTGGCGTTAAGCAATGTTAAGCAATTGGTTTTCTAATTTACCCTGTATTTGTATTTTATCTAATAACACTTTATAAGTTAAATTAGCAAGACACAAATTATACCTAGTTCTAGCGGCTCACCCTGTAGGTTTAGAGTATTAGTGCAATAATAAAAATTGCGTCTTTTAGGGTCCTTAATAACATTAAAATTTGGTTAAATTTCACCGCGTCTGTGTTTATTCAACTTTATAAAATAGAGTAAAATCTTTTCCGCCGAATAGTTTAAAAGTTAAACATTTTAGGATACATGTTTATTACTTTTTTCGGTATTTTTATCTAAGATATTTGTCTGTAAAATTTTTCGCCTAGTTAAAGGAACATCCCCTATAATCCTTTATAAAAAGAGAAATAATGGTTTTGTTGTTGTAAAGCAAAATCAGCAATGGAAAATCACCCGGCACTACAAATGAGGAATTACAAATTAGGTTAATATTTGTTCAAGATTAACATGAACAGTCAGTTTCGGCACATAAACCAAAATGCTGTATACGCTTGACGTATTTGAGCCCTTGTCCAATATGTATAATAATTACTTTAACAGCTAGCTAAGTTTACCACCAGTTTTTCTGCTCATTTATATTCTCTTTTGGAATAGTTTTTACTGCACTTAGAAAATCCTTTAAAATTAAATATTTTTTGCAAAAAAGGCACATTAATTGTGCCAATTTTTTTAGGTAATCATACGACGTGTTTTTTAAACTAATTAAATGAAAAAAAAAACATTGTCTCTAAAATTTTAGCATTTTTTTTTCTACTTAAGTCTAATAGTGTGGAAGCTGGAGGGGTGAAAAAAAAGTTTTTACTTGATGGTATATTTTATTAAATTTCATTTAAAACGTGTTTTCTAATATCAAAATGATAGGTCAGAACGCGCGGCCATATTTTCGCCAATAACAACAATGTTATTAATAATTTTAAAAAAAAATTAAAATTTAAGTTATTAATTGCCAGCTGCCATTAAAACGGCACATTGTCTGCACTAAATAGGCATAAAAACATAGTCAGACTCGTTATCGACGTTGCGTTCGCCGTCAGACCATAGAAAAAAGAGTAAGGGTTAGTTAGAATGGACTCTCCCATATTAAGAATTAGTCTGGTATTTGTGCGCCATCTATGTTTTTGGAAGCAAGTTTTAGTATTTACGCAAGCTTCTACAAGATGGCACCACTATGCAATATTGGCGCGGTATTTAAATCTTACTTATGACAAAAATTAAAAGTAAATTTCCCTTTTAACTAAAAGAGCTTTTTTTAAAAAGACAAGACAAAAGCAAGGTTGTGAAGTTTAAATGGGATTGAAGTTATTTGGCAGTTTCGCTTTTGTTTTGTCTTTTTAAAGGGTTCTTTTAGTTAAAAGCTGACCCCTGAATTTAGCACTAAATTTAAAGGTAAAAAAGAAAAACAATAATTATATTAAAAAGATCTATTAGCAAATAAATACAAACAACATAAGTTTGAAACAGAAGGGAAATTAAATCAAATACATTATCAGTGTGTTTTTAAACTAGTATTTCCTAGAAATAAGTTAAAGAAAAACATTTTATGCAACTCGTGACACTTTTTTTCACGAATGGGGTATTTGAAGCCTTAGCTGTGGGCGCATGCTGTGGTGTTTGTTTACTTGTGCTGGGAGTGGCAGCATTGGATTCTGTGAAATTTTCATCTGTAACAAGATGTTTTATTTGTATATCTTAGAGAAATAAAAAATAATAATAAAAAATGCACTATATCTCGACTTATAAGTAATTATTTTAAGTTTAGAAATGATTACCTGGTAAATTCACAGAAGGTATTGCACCTTTTTTTAATTTTTGATTGCTGGTAAAATCTTCAGGCAAAAAATGCAAAGAACATACTCTACAAGTATCATAAACAAGCTCAGGAATTTTCCTGCATGTTAGGCGTTTATTGGCACACATATGCCCACGGGTCAAACAAAGCTTTTTGTTTTGCTGGGTGAGGAAATCGATGTTTTGAAGCAACACTTCTCCAGCAATCCTTCACTGAACACTCCGTGGATGGCATCATTATAATCAGTGAAAGAAGGAATACCTACAAAAATAATGATACTTAGGTGTTAAATGTACCTACCTATTGATTCTTATTTCTTTTCACACTTATTACAGTGTTAAGTTAAGAAAAGCTTACAACATGTGTAAGGGGAAAGGGAAATACCAACCCAGTATAGCATTTAGCCACATATTGAACTTTAAAGGCCCCCCACAGTCGTTCAGTTTTTTAACACAGGCGTGCAGGAATATAGGCACATATGTGGATACATCTGGCCATCTGTGCAAACTACTGGCACTGGCCTGGCCTGAGTAAATTTAGCTCTGCAGTCACTGTGGAAAATATATGTGCAAATAAACTGTAGAAAAATTTGTGCCAAAACTGCGTGTGTGTGTGCAAAGGGCACAGGTACAGGTTAAATTGCGTAAACTGACCTGCAGTCCTGCACAGTCAGCCTGTCGTAAAAAAATGAGCCTCTGTGGAAGCCTTAATTACAAAGTATAACTCGTGTCACTAAAAGTTTCCAATTAGATAAAAAAAAATTATGGTGGAGCCATTTAAAAAAAAACAAGAAACACGCATAAATGTTTTACTCCTAAAGAATTAATAAGTTGAATAACCCTCTTAGTGTAAAGTTAAATTTTGCTGAGTACAGGGCTGGAAAAACCCAGGTTTTTGTATTAAATTGGTGGGTTTTTGTGTTATTGTGAGTTTTTGCTATTTTTTAGATTTCTTGATGAAAATTTAACCAGTAAAGTAGGCAGTAAACATATACACACAAAGTAAAGTAAATTAACAGAAGCCAGTGTTAATGGTAGGTAATAGCAAATGTCCAAATGCTGATTTTTTTAGCCATTGATATTGCCTTCTCTTTAATTTAGTTTAATTGTATAATGTGTATTTTAATTTTAAGCACTGCATAAATCCATAATAGGTAAAACCCTTGGTAAATTATGTAAAAATCTAGATCCTAAAAATGTTTTTCTTCTTTCTTTTTGGGTTTTTGCTTATGAGTTTTTGGGTATGGGTTTTTGCCTAAATTAAAATTGGTTTTTGATACAAAAACCCACTGGGTTTTTCAAATAGGTTTTTGGGTCTTGCCAGCCCTGGCTGGGTAAACCAAGCCTAGTCCAGTTGCCTTTTTAACACATGTCAAAAGAAACTCAAATTGTTAATATTTTTGTAAAGTTTTCTATTTCGACTCACCCTTACTAACAGGATTAGTTGATTTTCACAACTTTTAATTTGCTACGCAAAATTCTATACTCACTTTACTGAAGTAGATAAATATTTAAACTTACCTACCTGTTAAACCAACAAATATATTTACACAATAATTATGTAAGTCTTTTTAATGTCTGGCACTACACAACTACTAAAAATACCAAAAAAAATCGTCACAAACCACACAAATAAAAGCTCCGAAAATGGCTATAAAAACATAGGAGAAAGAGTAAGGTTAGGTTAGCATAAGTACACAAATAAAGAGCCCACGAACTATAACGCACTACGCATTCAACTCGGGCGCGGGAACACAAATTCAGAACCCGCGTTTCTATTGGTTAAAAATTCTACGCTAGCGCGCCCTTGCGGTTTGGAAGGAAGCTCAATACGGGTCCAAAGCTGTAATAAGAGAGTGCACACCATGCGTCAGACTGATATACAAACCTCATAGCCACCTGAAATTGAGATATGTTACAGAACATAGGTAAATGTGCATTAAAAAAATGGTCAGAGCTCGAAGTGTGGTTGTGTTGTTTTATTCACTGATAAACCGTGCGCACTAATCGCTGTTCAATTAGGCCGTTTTTAAATTCATCGATGAAACAGCGCTAAAAAAGATGTGTCGTTATTTTATTCAGCGAACGAGTCAGCTGTTTTAATCGCATGTTTATTTTAGCCATCGGCTCTGAACCCACGATAAATGTTATGATTTCTATCTGTGAAAATTTAAGGTTAAGATTTATTGTTTTACATTGTTTCTTGTAATATTTTATAAAAAAAATTGGTTAAAAAACATATATTTGAATATTTCTTTTATTTAGCATGAAGAACCAACTATTTTTTAATGCATAACTATACAAGGTATTTTAACATTAGTAGATGATGAAACTTACTTGGAAGTGACCAAAGGTAATAAGGAGTTTTTTAAATCAGCGGTTAAGCGTACCCATCCAAAAAACAGCGATAATCAATTGTGACGCTGCGGTAGATTTTAGCGCAATCAATTTGTGAACATGTCTAATGATTGGGAATTTTTTTGGGTATTTTTTAACAGTACTGGTACATCGGTGCTGACTTTGATAAAATTTTGCACAGATGCACATCAAGGGCCTACAATGTAAAACGACCAAAAATAACGCCAGCGTCGTTATTGTTTGGGTTTGGGCGTCGCGACGTTTTTAGTTTTTTCCCTGGGGCGCTTTTAGTTTTTTTGAGTTATCTCTTTATAGCATTAATTTAAGAAAGCACTGTTTATGTCGTTTTATTCCCAAAGAAATAACTAACAGCTGTAAACACAGTTAATAAATATCGTGTATACTAAACGTCTTAAAAAGCTTAAAGTTAATATTTTTATTTTTTTTTTTGTCTAAAATCTAAGATAATTTTTTTACTTAAAAGATTGTGAGGTCAGTAAATCAAGTAAGGGCCGTTCATAAAATACGTTCACACAGAGGGGGGAATCGGTTAGTGTGACAAAAGGGAACGTTTCTGTTACGATAGAAAGTCATTTGTATTAAGTGTGTACATAATATATAAGTATTTTGAGATATACATTGGCGTACAATAACTTAATACAACTAATCATATTTACAGATGTTTGTTGTGGCACCGGTACTAGTTGTGTGGTTGGACGCAACCGATGCCTCTGGAGGACCAATACCGGCGCTTGTGGCTCAGTAAAGCAACCATTTACCATTTACCATTTAACATAGCTTTATTTCTTTCTAATATATATTTACAATTTCAACTTATGACTACTTATATATACAATGTACAATGTATATCTTTGCACTCTTCCTTTTACCTTTTCAGGTCTTGGAAGAGAGAAAGCCGGCCAGTTAGGAACTGGGCGGGGGCCGATGATGCCCGGGGGTAGCATAAAGTTGATTTGTGTTATTTGTTTTCCAACTTTTACCGGTAGTGACCATACAAAAGTTATTACATTGCTTATTGCCGAGGTTTAAAATTATTTGTTTGTTTTAGTTATAGTGTTTATTTTGTATTATTTTTCGTAGGAAAAAGCTTCCAAAAAACCTACTTGAATGACAGTAAAGCAACCGAGTGTACTGTCTTGAAACTATGCGCTCTTATAGTAAAATAAAGTTGCATGTATTCGCTCCGAGCGCCACTCATACATTCACAATTTCTTTGAGTATGTTCAGTGGCTGTGTGTATCCCTGATCGGTCATGAAGTTCCGACTTTTTAGACCCAGGTAGCGTTTTATGGAAAATTACATGCAATTTGTCGGGTGCGAAGTTCTCAAAATTGTTACCTCTGGTGCTAGTCAATAAATTGTTTTGCATAACCACCTATCATTTTTATTCAATGGTATTACTATTAAAATACATGCAAAAATGAGTTTTCAACGAATAACTTTTAATGGTGCAAAACAGTTTTTTTTCATATTTTATTTTTTTTTCTCTGAAATTACTGAACCGATGTTAACAAAATTTTAGAGGAAGATAGTTGACTACAAGAGGTACCTAAATATATAAAAAAATACACAGTGTTCTATTTAAAAAAGTGCACCATCGTGAAGTCACACTTTTTTGCGACACCCTGTATAACCAAAATAATTTTTCTGAAATGCACCGTAGGTTAAAGATAACGTCTGCAAAATATGAAAATTTTACAGTGAATAATAAATGAGCTACATAAGACGGGAGGTGAGCTGCAGGACCCTGTATATATATATATATATATATATATATATATATATATATATATATATATATATATATATATATATATATATATATATATATATATATATATATATATATATATATATATATATATATATATATAGTCTCAAATTGGTGGGGAATGTATGGGGAACTTGGAAACCACGATAGATAGAAAATCGGTTAAATGGAATATTTGGACAATTATGTTAGTAGTACCCGTTTACTTGGTTTTATCTATTTAGTTTTGAGAAATTTTGAAAAATCCTAAAACATGCATTTTCGAAAATCGGCCATATTTTTTTTATAAGTGAAAATTTTTCAGATCTGTAAAAACTTCTCCACAGCAACTTTTTTTGTAGAATATAGTCAATTTTTATTTTCTACGTTTCGGGTTTTTAGAATCATCATCAACTTTATTTTTTCATATGGACGCCATATTGGATTTTTAAGCAGCCAAATAGTGTTTTTTATTCTGATTTTAACGATGTATAACATGTTATAATTTAAGAGTTTATAACCTCATTTATTTCAAAAAACAAATATTTTCTCAGTTGGCCTTGATTCCGGCGAACTTCATTTTTTTTGTAAACAATAAAATATTAGTAATTGGCAAAATAGATAAGCTGAACAGATATTTTACAGAAATGGGTTCGAGAACATAGCTATAACGTTAGTACGTGTTACAAGAAAATGTAATGGCGCCCATATGAAAAAGTAAAGTTGATGAATCATCATCAACTTTACTTTTTTATATGGGCGCCATATTGGATTTTTTTGCAGCCAAATAGTGCTTTTATTCCTATTTCAACAATGTATAACATGTTATAGTTTAGGAGTTTATAACCTCACCCACTTCAAAAAACAAATATTTCCTCAGTTGGCCTTGATTCCAGCATCATTATCAAGTTAGCTCGGGTACGTTATTAAAATTTTTTCAACTTTGTGAAATGGTTAACTATTTAAAGAAATACTTGATATTTTGCAACGTTATTTCCAAAGCAATAGAAATGTTAAAATAGCTGTGCAAACATATTTTGACAATTTTCCTGCAGGGCAGCATCCTAAACTAACATACTTTCGAAAACTGGTTACAAATTTGCTTAAATTCGGAAGTTTTAAAAAACCACGACCTAAGAAGTTATCCAACGTTTCAAAGAAATTCCAACATCTTCAGCCAGGGATGTTGTTAGAGAATTCCACATACCTAAGTCAACCATTTATAGGGTAGTTAGGACTATTTAAAAAATATCGTTAATATGTTGAGAAATATGGACAATATTTTGAATTTTAGGTCGTTATTTTACATCTTCATTTTAGTAAGAATATTAGTTTAGCCACTTTTCATTGTTTTTGTTTTCACTTGTTTTAATTAACTTGTTACGTGTAGTTTTGTTATTACACGGTATTAACGTTATAGCTATGTTCTCGAACCCATTTCTGTAAAATATCTGTTCAGCTTATCTATTTTGCCAATTACTAATATTTTATTGTTTACAAAAAAAATGAAGTTCGCCGGAATCAAGGCCAACTGAGAAAATATTTGTTTTTTGAAATAAATGAGGTTATAAACTCTTAAATTATAACATGTTATACATTGTTAAAATCAGAATAAAAAACACTATTTGGCTGCTTAAAAATCCAATATGGCGTCCATATGAAAAAATAAAGTTGATGATGATTCTAAAAACCCGAAACGTAGAAAATAAAAATTGACTATATTCTACAAAAAAAGTTGCTGTGGAGAAGTTTTTACAGATCTGAAAAATTTTCACTTATAAAAAAAATATGGCCGATTTTCGAAAATGCATGTTTTAGGATTTTTCAAAATTTCTCAAAAACCTAAATAGATAAAACCATGTAGTAAACGGGATTAGCTTACTAACATAATTGTCCAAACTCTTCAAATTTGAAAGCACTTTATTTTTCTTATTTTAAATACGAGCCCCTGTATATTTTTAGGTCGTTAGATGTAGAATTAAAAAACAAACATTTTTCTAATTATAACTCTATCGAAATTCCCAACACATTAAAAGTTATTCGTTGAAAACTCATTTTTGCATGTATTTTAATAGTAATACCATTGAATAAAAATGATAGGTGGCTATGCAAAACAATTTATTGACATTAGAGTTTCCTAATAACGTTAATTATTACCTAGAAATTGGTTGAAGTTACATAAATGTTAGCCAAAAGTATTAAAAATTAAAAATTAGGTTTATTTAACATTTAAAGGTTTTTTTTAATTAATTTTATTTTAATTAATAAATAATAATTATTTACTCGAATTTTTATAATATGTCAAACTAATATTTTATAAGTTAAATAAACTCCAATGTCAATAAATTGTTTTTCATAGCCACCTATCATTTTTATTCAATGTTATTGCTATTAAAATAGATGCGAAAATGAGTTTTCAACGAATAACTTTTAATGTGTCAGGAATTTCGATAGGGTTATAATTAGAAAAGTGTTTGTTTTTTAATTCTACATCTAACAACCTAAAGATATACAGGGGCTCGTATTTAAAATAAGAAAAATAAAGTGCTTTCAAATTTGAAGAGTTTGGCACTAAATTTTGGACACTCTTGCGCTGCCCGAATTAACCAAACATGACATAAGCGACTGATATAACCCTACTTAATAAGTTTTTGTTTAATTTCTATTAATCAAGCCTAATGGGTATTTTTATTCATTTTTAAATACAATGGTGAAAAACAGTTTTTTTTATATTTTATTTTTTTTCTCTGAAATTACTGAACCGATGTTAACAAAATTTTAGAGGAAGATAGTTGACTACAAGAGGTACCTAAATATATAAAAAATACACAGTGTTCCATTTAAAAAAATGCACCATCGTGACGTCACACTTTTTTGCGACACCCTGTATAACCAAAATTATTTTTCTGAAATGGACCGTAGGTTAAAGTACAACGTCTGCAAAATATGAAAATTTTACAGTGAATAATAAATGAGCTACATAAGACGGGAGGTGAGCTGCAGGACCCTATATATATATATATATATATATATATATATATATATATATATATATATATATATATATATATATATATATATATATATATATATATATATATATATATATATATATATATATATATATATATATATATATATATATATATATATATATATATATATAAAGATTACATATACCAGCGCGCCTATGGTTTACGATTCTTAAGCTATTCCGTAAAATTTTATTACTATCGCTTGCAATGAAACAGATTATAGCTATTTGTTTTAAAAAGGCAATAAATACTTCATTATTTTTGTGTAAATCATATATATAGAGGGTGTCCCATTTTAAATGGAAAACTTCGAAAAAGCGTATTTTACGACTAAAAACAATTAAAAGTTTTATATAAACTACAGGTCGGAAATGCTTCCTAAGTGAGTTACGCCCTTTTATTTTGGGTAATTCCAAAATAAAGTTTTTAATTAAATAAATAAAAAAACATTGGAGTTAAAACAAATTTTGCACATTTGTTTAGCTTATTGGTCTTAACTAACTGTCAGTTATAATATTTAAAAAATTTAACTAGGCGCGTAGCATTTTAGAGGTAAAAGGGGTAAGACACGATAAAACTTTGTGTAGCACTGTATTTGGGTTTTTTGATATATTGAAATTCTTGCAATTTCACCTAAAAATGTGTTCCTTGAAGTATTTTGTTTGATATTGATATCGTACTACGCGAATTTGGTCAATACAATGTAATGTAATTTTTGTACCAAAAAAAAAAATGAAAACAAACCGATTAATTATTTATTTTAAGTACATTTTTAAGATAATCCGTAAATTAAATAATAAGAAACTAATTATTTACCAAAAAAAAAAGTAATATTTTTGTTTAATTTATTTTTTTTTCCTTGCAAGGTACACAAAAAATTAATTAAAATAACTCAAAAAACAGTCCGTATAAATAAAAAAAAAAAATAAAAGAATTATTTTTTTATGGAAAAAATCAGCGAACTTTAAGATACAGGGTCAACAAAAAAATTATCCATTGTATAAAGCTTTACTACAATTCTACCCCTTGACCCTCTAAAATTGTTCGCCACTGGCTAATTTGTTAAAAATTATGAATGATTGCAAGTTAAGCCTATTAAGGAAAATAACGTGCAAAATTTGGGTTTTCTTATCTCTTGTGGTTTTTCAGTTATAAATTATCAACCGTTCTTTCTTTGATTTGGTCATGTTACTTGAAATTATATTGTATATTAATTACTGGCACTTTCTGGCAGTCAAATTTACGATAAATTAAAATTAAATATGCAAGTTATATGGAAAAAATGTACCGAATCCAATTGAATCTGGAGTTTTCAAACTTAAAGAGATAATAAATACGTTAATATTTTTTAATTAAAAAAAAGTAATCAAACTAAATAAAATGAAATGAATAAAAAAATACACTTACCTTTTCAGTAAAAGCGTTTAGAATATTAAGAAGTAAATGGAATTTATCAAGGACTAGCGGTTTAAAATTTTCAACAATTTCACAAACTGATGCTATTTCCAAAAAAAAATTCTTATATAAAAAGTGACGAAAAAAAAAAAAAAAAAAAAAATTTAAAATATATTTTTTACCCCCTAATATGCAGGCGTACAAAAAAATTACTGTATAAATATTTTATGAATTATAAATTTAAAAATTTTTATTTAATTTCAATAGATTTTGAAAAAAACCAATTGGGCGGCCCTGATTGAGCTAATTTTGAATTCCATTTTCCAAATTTGCAAAACTGCATATTTTTAAATCAGAGCTTAGAAAAAATTTTTTGTGGGTTTTTCATATAGGACTTATAACCCAAAAAAAAAAAAGCGGGGTTTTTTTTTAGGGGTTTAAAAAAAAACCCTCTCAAGGACTGGGGGGAATTTTAGCTCTCTAATTGTTTGTAGTTTCTGTTGATTTGTAAAAAAAATTTATTTTAATAGAACAAAAAAAGATCGGGGTTTGTGTGCACGCAAGTTTGTTTTTTTTTGATATTGATGACGAGCTTTTATTTCTCATCGGTGCTTTATAAAGGAGAGAAGTTGGCTTCGAAAGTTCGAAAGACTTCATTAACTTATGCAAACTTTGTGCTTCGATTAAGTTCTTGTTTTAGTAAATTGAAAAGGGTTTTATAAGAAGGATGAGTAACTTCTAAGTATAGAGAATAGTTTTAAGTTATTTAAAAGTTTTATTTATAGATGAATTTTGGTACTAGAAATTATGTAAAAAACGTTACAAATAATTTAACGAAATATGTGTCGCATGGTTAAAGATTACACCAATTCTGTTAGGCATATTTATTTTTTTGAAGTTCTATAAATTAATTATATTTGTTTATCCATCACAGCATCATAGTTTCCAATCTTCCACAGACAACCGAAAAGAAGAATACCTGTCTAACATTAAAAACAAATACTGCCTGGACCCATATTTCTAGGGTCTTTTTTGGCTCCTAACTAGCATACATTTTATTAGAATTTTAAAACATAAGGATCTTAAAAAATCATATTTATTTAAAAGCGAATCATATACCACAAGATTGTGTAATATTTCAATAAATAAAAATAATTTTAAAATAATAGGAATATTTTTTTTATTTAGCATCTTTTTAGGCGCACTAGTGTACCTTGTTTGGTAACTTTTAAATCGCCTTATTTATTTTTTTTTCGTTGTGGTTCTTTTAGCTTAAGGTTAAGCCAATAGAACACATCAATACCCCGAAAAAAAAAACAATTTTTTAAAAATGCATTTTTTTTTGGTTTTTTTTTGGGGTCTGTAACCACCGTTTTTTTTTTTTTTTGCTCTTCCTGTTTTCAAAAAAATCATAGTCGGCAGTACCACACTAAATTTTTGAAATGTTTATCTGGTCTTTCTTCTTGTTTAAAGTACGCATTTTTGGCTCTTTTTTTGGGGTTCTAAATGGATTTTTTTCTATAATTTGGCATATTTCAAATATTCTTTAAAGGGAAAACAAAAAAATTTTTGGACTTTTATGAAAATTTTAGATGACATTTAGGAAAACAACTGACTATCGAAAAAAAGAAAAACGGGTATTTTTTTTAAGAAACACCGTGCATTTTATTGAAACTTTAAAATCTTCCTTTTTTTTTATCAAAAATATAATTGTCCCAAATTTGGGAAGTATGGGGATCTTGGAACCACGATAGATAGAAAATCGGTTAAAAAGGGGAAAATTTTGGACAATTACGTTATAACTTGTTTAAACATGGTTTAATCTATTCAGGTTTTTTATAAATTTTAAAAAAACCTGGAAAGCATTTTTTAAAATCGGCCATATTTTTTATGGGGAAAATTTTTTTAAACTGTAAAAACTTCTTTAAAGCAACTTTTTTTTTTAGAATATGACCGAGAGTAATTTTTATTTTTTTACGTTTCGGTTTTAGAATCATCATCAACTTTATTTTTTCATATGGGGCCATATTGGGTTTTTTCGCACCAAAAAAAGGGCCTTTTTTTTCTGATTTCAACAATGTATAACATGTTATAATTTAAGAGTTTATAACCTCATTTATTTCAAAAAACAAATATTTTCTCAGTTGGCCTTGATTCCGGCAAATGTCATCTAGCGTCATTATCAAGTTAGATCGGGGACGTTATTAAAATTTTTCAACTTTTTTAAAAAGGTTAATTATTTAAAGAAAAACTTAAATTTTTCAACGTTATTTCCAAAGCAAAAGAAATGTTAATATAGCTGCGCAAACGTATTTCGACAATTT